>JAMOIN010000100.1:0-74158 GCA_024666655.1 Dascyllus trimaculatus
GCTAGCTAGCTAGCAGTCAGATAAATAGTCGGTTCTTACCTGACTAGTAGTTCCTGGTTAGTTAGAGTGAGTTTATTTAACTAGTTACTTATTAGTCAAACACTTGAGTAGTTTGTTGTTGGTGAGTTAACATGTAGCTGAGGGGTTAGTTAACAGTCACATAGTCAGCTGGTAGATACTAGTTAGCTGGTAAACAGTTGTATCAGTAGTTAGTTAGTTAGTTAGTTAGTTAGTTAGTTGTGTGTTGAAGTTACCGGCTCAAAGTTGCTTCTGTTGGCTCTCATGAAGTTTGCACAATCCAGTCTGATCTTCTGGTGGTAGTTCTGAGAGAAGTACAGCTACACACACAGTAGTACACACAGTAGTACACACAGTAGTACACACAGTAGTACACACAGTAATACACACAGTAGTACACACACACATTATTATAGACAGACACAGACACACATTAATATACATAACATCCTCCCTACCATCCACCTAGTCTCACCTGTCTGTCCCGACCCGTCTCACCTGTCTGTCCCGACCCGTCTCACCTGTCTGTCCCGACCCGTCTCACCTGTCTGTCCCGACCCGTCTCACCTGTCCTGACCCGTCTCACCTGTCTGTCCTAACCCGTCTCACCTGTCTGTCCTGACCCGTCTCACCTGTCCTGACCCGTCTCACCTGTCTGTCCCGACCCGTCTCACCTGTCCTGACCCGTCTCACCTGTCTGTCCTAACCCGTCTCACCTGTCCTGACCCGTCTCACCTGTCTGTCCTAACCCGTCTCACCTGTCTGTCCTGACCCGTCTCACCTGTCCTGACCCGTCTCACCTGTCTGTCCTGACCCGTCTCACCTGTCTGTCCTAACCCGTCTCACCTGTCTGTCCTGACCCGTCTCACCTGTCCTGACCCGTCTCACCTGTCTGTCCTAACCCGTCTCACCTGTCTGTCCTGACCCGTCTCACCTGTCCTGACCCGTCTCACCTGTCTGTCCCAAACGGTCTCACCTGTCCTGACCCGTCTCACCTGTCTGTCCTGACCCGTCTCACCTGTTCTGACACGGCCCTGAAGAGGCTGGATGCGTCCCGCGCCACCATCTTCCGGTAGAGGCCGAGGCTGGACAGATACTCGTCCATGTTGACGAAGTACTTCTTCAGGCCTTTCTGCATCCTGCGGCTCCACCGGCGGACCCGGTGCCTCGGTGAATCGGTAAACTCCGGTAACCTCCGTCCTCACGGCAGCTCGAGCCGCCGCGTCACACAGGTGACCTCAATCAGGACTGATGAGCGCGTGAGGCCCTGACCTCTGCTGAGGCGTTCAAGGACCTGGTGAGACTGGGAAATAAGATGATCACATTCATCGATTCCAATCAATGCAAGAACGAAGAGCACAGAAGGCATCGATCCCTGTGTCTGCCAATATCCAGCTGATTGATGTGTTGATCACCATGTTAATATCATGTTAATATCATGTTAAAATCATGTTAATGTCGTGTTTCAGTAGCAGGTGATGCCTGTTCACATCTTCAGCATCTTTCTTTGTGTTTTGCAGTTTAGTTTCATCGACGACATTTCCTGTTTCATTAAATCCGGATTTTCTTCTGTAGTCTTTATTTTACATTTATTATTATTATTATTTTGTGGTCTGTAATTTTTACTTTAAATATATTATTAATGGTTTGTTGTCTGTAGTCTTTATTTTAAATATATTATTAATGTTTTGTTGTCTGCTGCTCGTGAATCCAACACTGGTCTGATCAGGACCTGCGGCTGCGCACTGCGGCCAGCAGGTGGAGCTCAGACTCAGTACCGACCGTCGAAGAAGAAGAAGAAGAAGAAGAAGAAGAAGAAGAAGAAGAAGAAGAAGAAGGGCTCCCAGTGCGCCTGCGTGTCCTGACAGGCTGTAGTCCTGGGGGTCAGCCTGGTTCGGTTCGCTCACAGTTCGGTCTGCATGTCCCGGCAGCTGCTGCGGAGGCTCCGGCCGCTCGGCGGGCCGCCGGGCCTCCTCTCCACCGGCTCATGTCGCTCCTTCGGCGGCTCTGCTCCGCAGCTTCCCGCCGCTCAGGTCCGCAGCACCTTCCTGGACTTCTTCCGAGAGAAACACGGACACCTGCTGGTTCCGTCCTCCCCGGTCCGGCCCAGAGGAGACCCCAGCCTGCTGTTCGTCAACGCCGGAATGAACCAGGTCAGTGTGGTCCAGTCTGGTCTGGTTCTGTTTCCTCAACAGCTGGTTCTGAGTGAGTCCAGGTGGAGGTTCGGGTTGTTGGTTCCGATCTGCGGGTTTTAACATTTAATCATTGAATTGAACCAGGTCAGTCTCTGGGGTTCTTCTGTTTCTACACGGCCTGTTTTCTGGTTGCACAGCCCCCTGAGGTTCTGCTGCCACTGTGGAGGAGCCTCATGAACAGGTGATGGATCAGAACCGGTCAGACCCGGTTCACAGCCTTAAAGCTGATCAGATCTGTAAAAAGCATATCAACATCTGAACTGGATCAGAGAGAAGAACCAGAGTCTGCTCCTCTGGAAGACCACGTCCATCAGTCTGTGGTCTGCAGTGACTCCTGGAACCCTGACCTATGATGGAACCACTGGACCCATGGTTCTGGTTCTGTCGTAGATCTATTGAAGGTCTTCTGTGAACACGACTGAAGCTGCTGGATACCTTTGGTTAAAGTCGGGGTTCTCCAGACTGGAAGGGTTAAGGTTAGCTGCAGGTTCTTCCTGACCTCCTCCGTGTTCTGGTTCCAGTTTAAGCCGATCTTCCTGGGAACAGCTGATCCTCGCAGTCCGATGGCCTCGTACCGCCGCGTGGCCAACAGCCAGAAGTGTGTCCGGGCCGGCGGCAAACACAACGACCTGGACGACGTGGGCCGGGACACCTACCACCACACCTTCTTCGAGATGCTCGGAAACTGGTCCTTCGGAGACTACTTCAAGGTGAGGAGGGGGGTCACCTGGGTTCTTCAAGGTGAGGAGGGGGGTCACCTGGGTTCTTCAAGGTGAGGAGGGGGGTCACCTGTTTACTTCAAGGTGAGGGGGGTCACCTGGGTTCTTCAAGGTGAGGAGGGGGGTCACCTGGGTTCTTCAAGGTGAGGAGGGGGGTCACCTGTTTACTTCAAGGTGAGGGGGGTCACCTGGGTTCTTCAAGGTGAGGAGGGGGGTCACCTGTTTACTTCAAGGTGAGGAGGGGGGTCACCTGTTTACTTCAAGGGGGGGAGGGTCACCTGTTGCGTTAGGTGGGAGGAGCTTCAGTCCCTGCTGTGTCTGTGTGTTCAGGAGGAGGCGTGTCGGATGGCGTGGAGCCTCCTCACGGAGCATTATGGGATACCTGCCGATAGACTGTACGTCTCCTACTTCGGCGGAGACGCAGCGTCAGGATTACTGTCTGACGAGGAGACCCGACACATCTGGCTGGACATCGGGTAGGTTCACACCTGTCTGCAGCTGGACACCAGGTAGGTTCACACCTGTCTGCTGTAGGGGTGTCCTGATCAGTTTAACCGGTTACCCAGTCCACCTACGTTAAACTCATCAGACCAGTGGATCTGGACTGGTCTGATGAGTTGGGACGGTCTGACACCTGTATGTGTTGCTAGGTTACGTACAGGTGTCAGAGTTACTGTTTAAACCTGTTTGGGGGAGGGGTTCCGTCTGACGCTCTGTAGTTTCCTGTAAAGGATTATTACAGGATCCGTCTCTCTGTCTGAGCCGTCAGAGCGGGTCGGGCTGGGTCGGACATCGGTCAGTTAAGGTGCCCAGGTCGGTTCTGGTCCTGATGTTTGAGGTCGGATCAGAACATGTCTAGTCTGGAACCCACCAGAGGTCAGGGTTGAGTGGTCTCTGCTCCTCAGGGTTCCTCCTGGTCGTCTCCTGCCGTTCGGCCTGAAGGACAACTTCTGGGAGATGGGGGATTCGGGCCCCTGTGGCCCCTGTACCGAGATCCACTACGACCACATCGGGGGGCGAGACGCGGCGGCACTCGTCAACGCTGACAGTCCGGATGTCGTGGAGATCTGGAACCTGGTCTTCATGCAGTACAACAGGTGTGTCTATACCGGACCAGCTCACACCAGGACCTGGTCCACAGAAACCCAGCTGGTTGCCTCTCAGCTGCTCCTCTGATTGGCTGTTTGTTGTTAGGGAGGCGGACCTCAGTCTGCGGCAGCTGCCCCAGCTCAGCGTGGATACTGGGATGGGACTGGAGCGACTGGTGACCGTCCTACAGGGGAAAAGGTCCAACTATGACACGGACCTGTTCACGCCGCTGCTGCACGCCATCCACCAGGTATGAGCACGCAGGAACATGCCAGTGTCTGTTGTCACGGTGATGTGTGTGTTGTCACGGTATCTGCTGTGTCCCCAGAGATCGAGGGCGGGGCCGTACGGCGGCCGGATCGGGGCGGCGGATCGGGGTCAGGTGGACCTGGCCTACAGGGTCGTGGCTGATCACATCCGGACTTTATCGGTCTGCATCGCTGACGGCATTCACCCGGGCATGTCCGGAGCCGAGTGAGTCACCGTCCAATCAGCCGTCAGTGCTGTGATGTCAGCTGCCACGTGCTGCTTACCTGTTGGTTGTTTACCTGTTGGTTGTTTACCTGTTGGTTGCTTGTTTGTTTCGTCAGGTTGGTCCTGCGGAGGATTTTGCGGCGGGCGGTTCGGTTCTGTATCGAGGTCCTTCGGGCTCCTCAGGGAGCTCTGGCCAGCCTGGTTCCGACTGTCACTCATCTGCTGGTAAAATACATTTCCCATAATCCACAGTGTTCATTTAGCCTCCAGGTGTGTGCACGTGATAGCAGCTCCTAGAACAGGAGTCGGTGATGATAAATTACTAGAATGTGGTTCTATCAGAAACAGGAAGTACTTTTACTGCTGGTACTTTGTTTTGATGATAATAATTTTGTACTACTAGAGTATTTGTACTCTGTGGTGTCGGTATTTTTAAAGAGTATTTCCTCCAGCTGTCAGAGGCTCACAGACAGAAAGTGACCAATCAGAGGGCAGAGCTCTGAGCCACTGGCCCCGCCTCCATCCTGTCGGTTGTGAGCGCGTGCAGAAGGGGGCAGCACACATCAGAAACTAAGCTTCGTCCTCTGATTGGATGATTTGTGTGTTGTTGCCAGGGCGACGTGTACCCGGAGCTGCACAGGGAGGCGGATCGGGTGAGTCTCAGTCTCAGTGCACCGGTTTCAGAACATGTGACACCTGAGCAGCAGGTGAGCCTTGTTTCTCTTCCAGATCGTGGACGTCATCAACGAGAACGAGGATCACTTCCTGTCGTCGCTGCAGCAGGGCAGCCGGCTGATCCAGCGCACGCTCAGCAGGAAGGACTACAAACATGGAGTCTTCCCAGGTCGGTTCTGCTGCAGCCTGAAGGCAGAATTGAACTGTTCAGGGTTCAGTCCTGCTGTGGTCTGAGGTTCTGATCCGGTAGAGGCTTTTTAACTGGTCTGTATCGAATTTCACCGTCAGACAGGGGTCGTACAGGAAAAGAAAACACTAATGATGCCTCAATAATCTGTAGCAATCAGTAATCAATGAATCAGAAATACAGACTGATCACATTTGTTCTGTGTCGATGGGTTCCTCAGTCAGTTCTGTTCATCCAGTCACTGAGTTCTAGCTGGTACCGCTTCACTGGTGGTTCTAAATGGTCCGTAGGTGTGGATGAGACTGTGCTGGTTGTGTGTCTCTGTGTGGCCCTGTGATAGGCTGTTACCTGTCCAGGTGAACCCTGCCTCATGGGGCTCCAGGCCCCCATGACCCTGCTGAGGATTAGATGATGGTGGATCCTGTGTTTGATGTCCATGAGACCAAACTGAACCCAGTTATCAGCGGGTTGATGTCACTGAGGGTCTGAACCGGGCTGTATCTCAGCAGTAATCCTGGTTCTGTTGTGTGCTGCTCTCAGCCTCGGTGGCCTGGTCTCTGCACAGGGACCTGGGCTTCCCTCTGGACCTGGTGGACCTCATGCTGGAGGACAGAGGCGTCCACGTGGACCGGCAGGAGCTGGACCAGATCATCGCAGAGAACCAGCAGGTAATGACGCACCTGGGTTCTCCCAGCGTGCTGCAGGTCACATGACGTCATTCCATTGTCTGAGGGCTCTTATTGTGAAGCAGACAAAGGGCTTTGACTGTGAAGGAGACCATCCTGTCTCAGGTGATGTCATCAGTCACCTGTCCTCTGTCCAGGTGTCGTCAGAGCTGCAGTCAGGTGTTCCGTCCCCGGTGATGCTGGACGTTCTCAGCCTGGCGGAGCTGCAGCGTCTTGGGGTTCCTCACACCGACGACAGTCTGAAGTACGGGTACCGACTGGACCAGGACCGCTACGGTACGGCACACTCTACCTGCACAGGTACCACACCTGCCCTCTGTTCCAGTAAGTCCTGACCTTTACGTCCCTGCTCCCAGTGTTCCCAGCATGCCGTGCGACAGTCCTAGCTCTGTATGACGGGCGGACGCTGGTGTCGGAGGTTCCTGAGGGGCGGCGCTGTGGAGTCGTCCTGGACTTCACCTGCTTTTACTCGGAGCAGGGGGGCCAGTCACATGACCAGGGCTACTTCACCCGGGACGGGCTGCAGGTCAGCTGACCTCACACACCAGGTGCATCATGGGAAAGCTTTGCAGTGTGTCCAGGTGACTCCAGGTGTCTCCTTCTCTCAGGATGTGCTGTTCCCAGTGGAGGCGGTGCTCCGGGCCGGAGGGTACGTGGTCCATCAGGTGACTGCAGCCGACAGCCTGAAGACCGGAGACCAGGTCCACCTGCACCTGGACCAGGTAAACACAGAACCAACAGAACCAGGTTTTTGATTTTTTTGATTTTCACGAGTATTCAAGTGTCTAAAACTGACATGAACTGAATGTGATATCGAAATGTCCTGTCTGTCTCACCTGTCCACCTGTCTGTCTCACCTGTCCACCTGTCTGTCTCACCTGTCCACCTGTGTGTCTGCCTCAGGTCCATAGGATGTCCTGTATGGTCAAACACACAGCGACTCACCTCCTGAACTTTGCTCTGAAAAAGGTTCTTGGTTCTTCAGTTCAGCAGAGAGGATCTCATGTGTCGGCCGACCGCCTGCGCTTCGACTTCACCGTCAAGGTGACAACTAGCTAACCGACTAGCTAATCAACTAGCTAACCAACTAGCTAACCGACTAGCTAATCAACTAGCTAATCAACTAGCTAACCAACTAGCTAACCGACTAGCTAATCAACTAGCTAACCAACTAGCTAACCGACTAGCTAATCAACTAGCTAACCAACTAGCTAACCGACACGCTAACCGACACGCTAACCGACTAGCTAACCGACTACCTAACCGACTAGCTAACCGACTACCTAACCGACTAGCTAACCGACTAGCTAACCGACTAGCTAATCGACTAGCTAACCGACTAGCTAACCGACTAGCTAATCGACTAGCTAACCGACTAGCTAACGGACTAGCTAATCAACTAGCTAACCGACTAGCTAATCGACTAGCTAATCGACTAGCTAACCGACTAGCTAACCAACTAGCTAACCGACTAGCTAACCGACTAGCTAACCGACTAGCTAATCAACTAGCTAATCAACTAGCTAATCGACTAGCTAATCGACTAGCTAACCGACTAGCTAATCAACTAGCTAATCAACTAGCTAACCGACTAGCTAACCGACTAGCTAACCAACTAGCTAACCGACTAGCTAACCGACTAGCTAATCAACTAGCTAATCAACTAGCTAATCAACTAGCTAACCGACTAGCTAATCAACTAGCTAATCAACTAGCTAACCGACTAGCTAACCAACTAGCTAACCGACTAGCTAACCGACTAGCTAATCAACTAGCTAATCAACTAGCTAATCAACTAGCTAACCGACTAGCTAACCGACTAGCTAACCGACTGCCAGGCTGAGGTGTAACTCGGTGTGTGTCCTGCCGGTTCTAAGGTGTTCTGTTGTCCTCCTCAGGGTTCTCTGAGCGTCTCTCAGCTGCAGCAGGTAGAAAGGTGCGTCAATGACGTCGTCACAGCCAATCAGGTCGTCCACAGCCAGGAGCTTCCTCTGCAGAGAGCCAAGAGCATCCACGGGCTCAGGACGGTGGACGAGGTGCTGTCCAACACTGTTTGGTCATCTCACCTGCGTCTCCACCTGTCTGTCTCTTGGTCTCATCTGTGGCTTCACCTGTGTGTCTCTACAGGTGTACCCTGACCCGGTCCGGGTGGTGTCGGTGGAGGTTCCAGCCTCAGAGCTCCTGGACGATCAGACAGACAGAGAGACGTCTGTGGAGCTTTGCTGTGGAACGTGAGCCTGGAACACACCTATTCAGCTATCCACCTGTCCACCTGTTCACCTGTTCATCCGTTCACCTGTTTATCCATTCACCCATTCACCTGTTTACCTGTCCACCTGTTTACCTGTCCACCTGTTTACCTGTTTACCCATTCACCCATTCACCTGTCTACCTGTTCACCTCTCCACCTGTTTACCTGTCCACCTGTTTACCTGTTTACCCATTCACCTGTCTACCTGTTCACCTCTCCACCTGTTCACCTGTCCACCTGTTCACCTGTTTACCTGTCCAACTGTTCACCTGTCGTAGTCAGACCACTGTGCGGTACAGGTGTCCCCCCGGTCTGTGGTCGATGAGGTGTTCATCATGTCCTCCTCCTCTGCTGTTCATTGATATTGTCAGTTTGTGTAGGAGAGTTTAGCACCTGCTGGTTCATGAGGTCGTTTCATGTCACGTTCTCTCTCCTTCTTCATGTCTGTTTCTGTTTCTGTCGAGGTGTTGGACTTTAACTCGCAGTGAGAAATGAAGACGAGGCAGAGGGTTAACGGTTTGTGTTTGTGTTCAGTCACCTGCTTCGGACCGGAGCCATCGGGGATCTGGTGATCGTCTCTGAGAGGCAGATGGTGAAAGGAATCAGCCGGATCGTCGCGGTGACGGGACGGGAGGCAGCACGGGTCAGTTACCAGCCTCACGTTCTCATTGGTCGTTGTAAATCTGGGCGTTTCCTTTAACTCTGCTGTGCCTTCAGGCACGAGAGGCCGGTCAGGTTTTATCTCAGGACGTCGACTCTCTGGCTGCCAGACTGTCCGGGTCCGGCTCCGCCCCCTCCAGCCTCGACTCCGCCCAGCGTCTCTCCAAGGAGGTTGGCGTCCTCTCAGACGTAAGTACACTACCCATGATGCACTGCAGCTGCTGAGATGATGCGAAAACAAGGTGGCGTATTTGACCCTGAGCTGTGTCTGACAGGCTGTAGATAACACCCCCATCCCCCAGTGGCAGCGCAGAGAACTGCAGGCTCGACTCAAAGCTCTGCAGAGGAGCAGCAACACCGCTGTCAGAAAACTGGAGACCAGAGAGGTGAACACACACCTGAAACACACACCTGACACACACCTGAGACACACCTGAGACACACCTGAGACACACCTGTGACTGCAGACTGTTGGCCTGCTGTGTGCTGCTGCTCTGATGCTGTTTTCCCATCATGCTTTGCTCAGGCTGCAGTGAGAGCTCAGGCTCTGCTGGAGAAGAACAGCAGGAAGGATCTGCTGGTGGACTCGGTGGAGACGGACTCTCTGTCGGTACGTAGAGCTGCAGGTTTAATCAGGGAACCTCAAACACTCGACACGTTACAGACGAGCAGGTGAAGGTTTAACAGGAACAAGCCCAAACCTTATTGGTTAACAGCCACGTTTCAATTAATAATCAATTCCTTGTTCATTGAATGTAGCAGGTGATTCCACTGATGGAACCATATTTACCCACAAAACCTGAACATCATTCAATTCAATTCAATTCAGTTTTATTTATATAGCGCATATTTACAACACAGGTCGTCACAAAGCGCTAAACATTGTAAGAAAGAACAGGAAACATCATCAGCTCAGTTACATCAGTCCTTCACCCACATAGAAAAGAACTGTTGACGGCAGCTTTATTTCAATGTCGAAGCAACCTGGAGGTCATTAACCTCCTCAGAGGTCTTTGTCATGGTGCCTGTTGTAGCTAAACTCCCACAATGCTCTCTGCTGCCAACATCAACTGTAGTCTGAGTGACGCCTCCTCTGGTCTCTGGTTCTACGTGGTTTGGTTCTACATGTTTTGGTTCCAAGTGGTTTGGTTCTGATGTGGTTTGTACTGATGTGTTTTGGTTCTACTTGTTTTGGATCTATGTTTTTGTTCTACATGTCTTGGTTCTGATGTGTTTTGGTTCTGATGTGTTTTGGTTCTGATGTGTTTTGGTTCTGATGTGTTTTGGTTCTGATGTGTTTTGATTCTTTATGTTTCGGTTCTATGTGTTTCAGGTGTTGATGAAAACTGTGAACCAGCTGAGCTCCGTCGCTCCTCTCAGTCATGTGATGCTTCTCGCTCACCAGCGGCATTCTGGGAAGGTTCTGTGTGCCTGTCAGGTTCCCAAGGTAACCACCACTCACCTGTCAGTGACATCACAGGGGGCGGGGTTTGTTTGAGCGCTCGAGCTGCAGCTATTAGTCAGTTAGTCAAGATCACCGTCTTCCACAACTACAGACGACGAGCCAGAGATTTTTAACAGAACTAAGATCCGTTTACTTTTCCTTCATACAAAGAACTGTTGAAGTCAAGTTAGCAATTGGCTAGTAGCAACATTAGCAGCCTGTTAGTGATGGTAGCTGGCTAGTAGCAACATTAGCAGCCTGTTAGTGATGGTAGCTGGCTAGTAGCAGCATTAGCAGCCTGTTAGTGACGGTAGCTGGCTAGTAGCAACATTAGCAGCCTGTTAGTGATGGTAGCTGGCTAGTAGCAGCATTAGCAGACTAGCAGTCATGTTAGCTGGGTAGTAGCAACATTAGCAGACTAGCAGCCATGTTAGCTGGCTAGTAGCAACATTAGCAGCCTGTTAGTGATGGTAGCTGGCTAGTAGCAACATTAGCAGCCTGTTAGTGATGGTAGCTGGCTAGTAGCAACATTAGCAGTCATGTTAGCTGGCTAGTAGCAACATTAGCAGCCTGTTAGTGATGGTAGCTGGCTAGTAGCAACATTGGCAGACTAGCAGTCATGTTAGCTGGGTAGTAGCAACATTAGCAGACTAGCAGCCATGTTAGCTGACTAGTAGCAACATTAGCAGACTAGCAGTCATGTTAGCTGGCTAGTAGCAACATTAGCAGCCTGTTAGTGATGGTAGCTGGCTAGTAGCAGCATTAGCAGACTAGCAGTCATGTTAGCTGGGTAGTAGCAACATTAGCAGACTAGCAGCCATGTTAGCTGACTAGTAGCAACATTAGCAGACTAGCAGTCATGTTAGCTGGCTAGTAGCAACATTAGCAGCCTGTTAGTGATGGTAGCTGGCTAGTAGCAACATTATCAGCCTGTTAGTGATGGTAGCTGGCTAGTAGCAACATTAGCAGACTAGCAGTCATGTTAGCTGGGTAGTAGCAACATTAGCAGCCTGTTAGTGATGGTAGCTGGCTAGTAGCAACATTAGCAGCCTGTTAGTGATGGTAGCTGGCTAGTAGCAACATTAGCAGACTAGCAGTCATGTTACCTGGGTAGTAGCAACATTAGCAGCCTGTTAGTGATGGTAGCTGGCTAGTAGCAACATTAGCAGACTAGCAGTCATGTTACCTGGGTAGTAGCAACATTAGCAGCCTGTTAGTGATGGTAGCTGGCTAGTAGCAGCATTAGCAGACTAGCAGTCATGTTAGCTGGGTAGTAGCAACATTAGCAGACTAGCAGCCATGTTAGCTGACTAGTAGCAACATTAGCAGACTAGCAGTCATGTTAGCTGGCTAGTAGCAACATTAGCAGCCTGTTAGTGATGGTAGCTGGCTAGTAGCAACATTAGCAGACTAGCAGTCATGTTAGCTGACTAGTAGCAACATTAGCAGCCTGTTAGTGACGGTAGCTGGCTAGTAGCAACATTAGCAGCCTATTAGTGATGGTAGCTGGCTAGTAGCAACATTAGCAGCCTATTAGTGATGGTAGCTGGCTAGTAGCAGCATTAGCAGACTAGCAGCCATGTTAGCTGGCTAGTAGCAACATTAGCAGCCTGTTAGTGATGGTAGCTGGCTAGTAGCAGCATTAGCAGACTAGCAGTCATGTTATCTGGGTAGTAGCAACATTAGCAGACTAGCAGCCATGTTAGCTGACTAGTAGCAACATTAGCAGACTAGCAGTCATGTTAGCTGGGTAGTAGCAACATTAGCAGACGAGCAGCCATGTTAGCTGGCTAGTAGCAACATTAGCAGCCTGTTAGTGATGGTAGCTGGCTAGTAGCAGCATTAGCAGACTAGCAGTCATGTTAGCTGGGTAGTAGCAACATTAGCAGCCTGTTAGTGATGGTAGCTGGCTAGTAGCAACATTAGCAGACTAGCAGTCATGTTAGCTGGCTAGTAGCAACATTAGCAGACTAGCAGTCATGTTAGCTGGGTAGTAGCAACATTAGCAGCCTGTTAGTGATGGTAGCTGGCTAGTAGCAGCAGCATTAGCAGACTAGCAGTCATGTTAGCTGGGTAGTAGCAACATTAGCAGACTAGCAGCCATGTTAGCTGACTAGTAGCAACATTAGCAGACTAGCAGTCATGTTAGCTGGGTAGTAGCAACATTAGCAGACGAGCAGCCATGTTAGCTGGCTAGTAGCAACATTAGCAGCCTGTTAGTGATGGTAGCTGGCTAGTAGCAACATTAGCAGCCTGTTAGTGATGGTAGCTGGCTAGTAGCAACATTAGCAGCCTGTTAGTGATGGTAGCTGGCTAGTAGCAGCATTAGCAGACTAGCAGTCATGTTAGCTGGGTAGTAGCAACATTAGCAGACGAGCAGCCATGTTAGCTGGCTAGTAGCAACATTAGCAGCCTGTTAGTGATGGTAGCTGGCTAGTAGCAGCATTAGCAGACTAGCAGTCATGTTAGCTGGGTAGTAGCAACATTAGCAGCCTGTTAGTGATGGTAGCTGGCTAGTAGCAACATTAGCAGACTAGCAGTCATGTTAGCTGGGTAGTAGCAACATTAGCAGACTAGCAGTCATGTTAGCTGGCTAGTAGCAACATTAGCAGACTAGCAGTCATGTTAGCTGGGTAGTAGCAACATTAGCAGCCTGTTAGTGATGGTAGCTGGCTAGTAGCAGCATTAGCAGACTAGCAGTCATGTTAGCTGGGTAGTAGCAACATTAGCAGACTAGCAGCCATGTTAGCTGACTAGTAGCAACATTAGCAGACTAGCAGTCATGTTAGCTGGGTAGTAGCAACATTAGCAGACGAGCAGCCATGTTAGCTGGCTAGTAGCAACATTAGCAGCCTGTTAGTGATGGTAGCTGGCTAGTAGCAGCATTAGCAGACTAGCAGTCATGTTAGCTGGGTAGTAGCAACATTAGCAGCCTGTTAGTCATGTTAGCTGGGTAGTAGCAACATTAGCAGACGAGCAGCCATGTTAGCTGGCTAGTAGCAACATTAGCAGACTAGCAGTCATGTTAGCTGGGTAGTAGCAACATTAGCAGCCTGTTAGTGATGGTAGCTGGCTAGTAGCAGCATTAGCAGACTAGCAGTCATGTTAGCTGGGTAGTAGCAACATTAGCAGACTAGCAGCCATGTTAGCTGACTAGTAGCAACATTAGCAGACTAGCAGTCATGTTAGCTGGGTAGTAGCAACATTAGCAGTCATGTTAGCTTGCTAGTAGCAACATTAGCAGCCTGTTAGTGATGGTAGCTGGCTAGTAGCAGCATTAGCAGACTAGCAGTCATGTTAGCTGGGTAGTAGCAACATTAGCAGACTAGCAGCCATGTTAGCTGACTAGTAGCAACATTAGCAGACTAGCAGTCATGTTAGCTGGGTAGTAGCAACATTAGCAGTCATGTTAGCTGGCTAGTAGCAACATTAGCAGCCTGTTAGTGATGTTAGCTGGCTAGTAGCAGCATTAGTAGCCTGTTACTGATGCTAGATGCTGGCAGTGATGTTGAGTGATTGTTAATGACATTAGTCACTGGTATTTCTACAGAACAATTTAAATATTACGGCCCTACAATAATTTATAAAACATAAATGAACGTGTTAAATAGAGTAGATTTACTGAACTCCCTTCAGACAGGATCAGTTTTCTGATATTGTGGGATCTTTAAAATGTTCGTTAGTCAGGTGATCTGGTAGAACGCAAGATTCATCCTGTCATCGTTCAAGAGACCCAAGAAATGATCGACTGGTCGGACTGATCAATAACGGCAGTGAACTCCCTCCACAGGACTCGCCGTCCCTGGCAGCCTCTGATTGGGCGGTGGCGGTGTGTCGTCACCTCAGGGGGAGCGCCGGGGGCTCTGCGCTGGTCGCCAAGGGAACCGGCAGCAGCAGTGACATCAGCGAGGCTCTGAGGTGGGCCGAAGACTTCGCCCGCCAGAAAACACAGTGATGATGTCAGAGAGACTTTAGGCCCCGCCCACAGCAGCAGCAGCGGCCTCCTCTGATTGGAGGACGGATGTTGGGTGTATTTTAAACATTTCTTTGTTTTAGAAGAAATAAAAACACTCAGTGATTCTCTTGTTCTCTTTATTCTCTGAATCAGTGAGTAGACGAAAGGGACCAATCAGGGCAGGGGGGCGGGGAGAGCAGGGGAGGCGGGGCTAAAGAGAAAGGAGCTGCAGTCATCACTGTTTCCAGAACCAGAACCAGAACCAGAACCGGGTCCCTCAGAGCAGCGACACATTGAGCCACTGCAGGAGAACCAGACAGACGAGGTTAGAAGTGAAGGATGTGATGAAGTGACGTCCAGTAAACCCGTCTGTTCATGTTGAAACGGTTTAACGCAGCGGAGAGAACGATCGGAGGACCGATGCTGGAAACGTTCCTGAAACGTTCCTGCAGCAGAAAGACGCTGACGGCTCGGTTCCATTCAGTGTTCCAGTGAAGAGCAGGTTCTACAGCAGAACCTCAGTGGAACACAGCCGTCATTGACACGCCTGAAGAGGCCTAAAGGCAGCAGGAACGCTTCCATGATCGGTCCTCCAATGGCTCCTCAGACTTTTCCTGATTGGACCCAGTCATTGATCAGTTTCAGGTGTGATTGGATGAGTGGGCGGAGCCACTCATTAATCAGGATGTTCACTGTACCTCCAGTAAGCTGAGCTCCACGGTTCCTGAGTTGTCTTTGTCCAACGCGTTGAAAGTGTCTGCAACGAGAAGAAGCAGCAGAATGAGGCCGAGCTGCAGACGCCTGTCCTGAAAACATCGGCCTAGTCCTGACCCTAGTCCTGACCCTGACCCTAGTCCTGACCCTAGTCCTGACCCTGACCCCAGCCCTGACCCCAGCCCTGACCCTGACCCTAGTCCTGACCCTAGTCCTGACCCTGACCCCAGCCCTGACCCTAGTCCTGACCCTAGTCCTGACCCTTACAAAATTTCCCTTGTGGATGAATAAAGTCTGTCTAAGTCTGTCTAAGTCTAAGTCTAGCCCTGACCCTGACCCCAGCCCTGACCCTAGTCCTGACCCTAGTCCTGACCCTGACCCCAGCCCTGACCATAGCCCTGACCCTGACCCTAGTCCTGACCCTAGTCCTGACCCTGACCATAGCCCTGACCCTGACCCTAGTCCTGACCCTAGTCCTGACCCTGACCCCAGCCCTGACCCTAGTCCTGACCCTAGCCCTGACCCCAGCCCTGACCCTGACCCTAGCCCTGACCCTGACCCCAGCCCTGACCCTAGTCCTGACCCTGACCCCAGCCCTGACCATAGCCCTGACCCTGACCCTAGTCCTGACCCTAGTCCTGACCCTGACCCTAGTCCTGACCCTGACCCTAGTCCTGACCCTGACCCCAGCCCTGACCCTAGCCCTGAATCTGACCCTAGCACCAGCACTAGCCCTGACCCTGACTCACCGAACATGGTCTCCAGACGGACCAGACCGGCCACGAAGCTGTCAAAGTCGATGGTGAGATCTGGGTCGCTGTAGCGAGCAACGAAGACCTGATGGAGAGGATTGTTGAGACTGAAACCTGCAACACACGAGAAAACCAGCAGAGGTCAGCGAAGCTCCACAGACGTTCCCAACATGGAGGCTCTACATCAGGGGTCTCAAACTCCGGTCCTGGGGGGCCACTATCCTGCATGTTTTAGATGTTTCCCTCTTCTGACACATCTGAATCAAATAATCAGGATCGTTATCAGGCTTCTGCAGAGCTTCATGATGAGCTGATCATTTGAATCAGGTGTGTCAGAAGAAGGAAACATCTGAAACATGCAGGATAGTGGCCCTCGAGGACCGGAGTTTGAGACTCCTGGTCTACATCCTGCAGACGTCAACCGTCTCCATGTTTCAAGCAGTTTCACGGCAGCGAGTCTCACCAGCTTCCTCCACGGCCGCCCTCATCTCTGTGGAGCTCATCGTCCCAGAATTATCCACGTCTCTCTCACGGTAGATTTTCTGTCCGCAACACATCATGACAGGTATTAATGCAGGTAAACGCACTCCAGTAGAATGTGGACTCCAGAGGATCCATGGACTCTAGTGGGTCCATGGACTCTAGTGGATCCATGGACTCTAGTGGGTCCATGGACTCTAGTGGGTCCATGGACTCTAGTGGATCCATGGACTCTAGTGGATCCATGGACTCTAGTGGATCCATGGACACGTCAGATCTGGAGAGCAGATCTTCAGAAACTCACCAGGTAGTTCTCGATTTTGGTCCACAGCACTTTAAACTCCACCAGGCCCAGTTTACCGCTGCCGTCTTTCTGCAGAACAGTTCAGGTAAATCAGACTGTCACAATAAGAGTCCTATTATGTTCACTGGAGAGAGATTTCAAAATAAAAGCTCTACTGAGGAGACGTGTTGTTAGCTGGTCGACTGCCACAGTGAAAGGTGTGGTGCTACTTTCTGCGGTGGAAGGATACGTCCAGCATGCTGACCATGTTGCGGCAGGTTGAGATGCTAAAGCCGCTGGTCTTGATGTCGGATCCTGTTACAGAGACAGGGAAAAGGTGAGCAGGTGAACAGGTGAACAGGTGAGTCCTGCTCACAGCAGGCTCATGTTCAGTTCAGACGGTGATTCTTACGTTTGGTCACCACTTTGTTGAGGATCTTCTTCAGCTCGAAGGCGCTGATCTCACAGTCCTGCAGAGACAAACAGTCAGTTTGACCTTCAGGTGTTCAGGTGTTCACATACAGCTGCTCTGTGATTGGCTCACCCCTCCTGCCAGCTGTCCAAACAGGCCTCTGAAGCGATCGTCCACGTCGTCCTCGTCGATCTCGATCTGCAGATTAAACTCAGGTCAGATGTGACCTCCAGCTCATACATGATGCTGCAGCCAGAGTTCTGACAGGAACCAGGACCAGTTCAACTCAGCTTCATTCATACAGCACATACTTAGAACACGGGATCACGCAGCGCTTTACTGAACACGGAGAACAGGAAGCAGAAACCAACCGTCCAAAGCTGCTTCTGGATTCCCTCTGAGCAGCAGTCAGCAACGGTGGAAGGAACCACCCTAGGATGGGGGGACCTCCGACAGAACCAGGCTCAGGGAGGGAGGGCATCTGCCTCAACCGGTCGGGGTGGGGATGAGGGGGAGGGATGTCCTCCATCCCTGAGCCTGGTTCTGTTGAGGGGGCGGGGTTTGGTTCTTCCAAGGTCGCTGACTGCTGCTCAGAGGGAATCCAGAAGAAGCCTCCTCAGGTCCGTACCTGGCCGTGGTAAACGCTGAGAGGTGACACCTGCTGTGAAGACAAACAGATCCTGGAGCTCAGTTGGTCTCGTTTCCTAGAAAGCAGCCGAAACATGGAGATGTTCCTCTAAAGCTTGAGGCTCAGAGAGCGAAGCAGGAACAAACCTCTGTCAAAGGACGGATTTGGTTTTAAACTGGTTCTGGTTGGTTCTGAACTGGTTTTGAACTGGTTCTGGTTGGTTCTGAAATGGTTTTGAACTGGTTCTGGTTGGTTTTAGGTTTGTACAGAGTTGTAACTGTAGATCTTCAGCAGAGACCGAAGAAGATGCAGATTAAAGCGGTGACGGAGGACGTGGACCGCGTCCCGTCATCTGCTCAGGTTCCTCAGAGCTGCAGGTGAAGCATCGACCTCTGTTCTGGTTCCTGAAGATGTTTCTCCAGAGAAGCTTCTTCATTCCGACCACCTGGAGGTCAGTTTTTATCTTCTGTTTAAACACTGGACTCACCTTCTCCACTCGGGACTCGACGGGGTCGTCCAGCTCTCTGCAGGAACAAACAGTCAGTTACTGAAACTCTACGAGTGTTTTCAAGTCTACATGCTCAGAAGCAACCAGTTCCTAACAGCCATCCTGGAGCTCAGCCTCTCAGAGGAGATGAAGCTCCTCACTACCACTGAGTCAAACCAGCAGCTGCACTTCCTCTCCTGCCCACCAGGTGCTGCTGTGATCAAACCTACTGGAAGTCGGCCTGTTTCTCGGCGAACACTCGGACGCAGAAGTCTCCGTTTTTGTGCGGCTCGAAGGTGGACGGGACGACCAGGTACTCTCCAGGCGGCAGCGTCAGGCGGCTGCAGACTTCTCGCAGGTTGATGAAGGTTTCGGATCGAGCGGCGGACGAGTGGCGCAGGAAGAAGTTCCGGTTCAGGTGGACGTTCTTCTGACCGGAGAGCTGACAGACAGACGGAGTTAGTGTCCAATCAGACGGTCCAGCAGCCAAAACAACTCACAGATCAGCAGCATCAGGTTCTCCAGAAGATCGTACCTCCTCAGGAACCTGGAACACAAGAAACAGGTTCAGTCTGAGATCCTGGATCACTGGAACTCACTGCAGACTAAACAGGAACCAGACCAACAGGAAGGAGAGAGAACCAGAGACGTCTGCTGTCAGTAGGACTCATTAGAAAGATGGAGACCAGGGTTGACTGGTTGAGTCTGTCTCCTGATTCTGCTGATACTGAACCACCTCCAGATGTTTCCTCTCAGGGGTCACTGAGGTGTTTCACCTCTAAGGCTTTAAGATCTTTAAGATCATCTCTGGAGGTTTTCTCTCAGACTCTTCCTGTGGTTTTATGTTTAGGAAGTCTATCGTGGTAGTTTTGGCACAGATCTGATCCATAATGATGAGACAACAGGACGGGTTCCCTTCATCGGAACCAGACCAGTCCAGGGTTCTGGATTCTTGTTTGGTTGGAACCTTACAGAAACCTCTGAGGAACCTCCAGATGCCTCCTCACCTCGTAGACGGCAAAGCCGACCGTGTGCATGTCCTGGCCCATCTTCCTCATCCGTCTGCGGTTCTTCTGGATCAGACCGACCACGAAGGTGCAGCCTGCCTCGCCGTCCGCCGGGTCGTCGTCCTCCTCGTCCAGCTTGATCTTAAACTGAGGATTGGTCCAGAAGGTGTCTGTGGATCACAGAGAACATCAGCCAGCCTCCATGTGTACAAGTCTAAACCTAAAAACAGCAGAACAACCAGCTGATTTCTACCCACTGAACCCGACTGACAGCTGGTCTCAGACTGATCGGTACCAACAGGTTCTAAATGTCGTTGAACCCTCTGAACCAGAACCTGCCGGCAGCTTGGAGAAGCTTCTGGTCTGTTCAAACAATCCCTAAAACAATCACTCAGCCAGAAACAGAACAGAGAGAACCAGATGTTGGGTCTGAAACTGAAGCAGGTATCAGCTTCTCATGCTTCAGTCTTCACTCTGAGCAGCAGCTACTAACGAGGATCTAACAGTAGAAACAGTTCAGCATCGGCAGGAAGAGGAGACGGTGGTTTAACATCTGAGGAGACATGCTGGAAAAATGTCTCCAGTGTCTGGTCTCCATCATTCTGACTGAGTCCTGCTGACAGAACACATCTCTGGTTCTCCCCTCCATGGGGGTCTGGGTCCACAGAGCTGCAGGACTTCAGACTGAAACTGAACCACAGCGAGTTAAAATGAGACGAGAGCTGCTCAGAGTTCAGAGGGTCGACGTCCACGTGATGCTCTCAGCTGCAATTCAACACATTTATAGCTGATAATGAATCTGAGCTCAGTCTGTTAGCAGCCAGCAGGGGGCTCTGCTAACGCTAACTAGCATGAGGTGCTGCTAACGCTAACTAGCACTCACTGGGGTAGTTAGTGTTAGCAGCCAGCAGGGGGCTCTGCTAACGCTAACTAGCATGGGGTGCTGCTAACGCTAACTAGCACTCACTGGGGTAGTTAGTGTTAGCAGCCAGCAGGGGGCTCTGCTAACGCTAACTAGCATGGGGAGCTGCTAACGCTAAATAGCACTCACTGGCTTAGTTAGTGTTAGCAGCCAGCAGGGGGCTCTGCTAACGCTAACTAGCATGGGGTGCTGCTAACGCTAACTAGCACTCACTGGGGTAGTTAGTGTTAGCAGCCAGCAGGGGGCTCTGCTAACGCTAACTAGCATGGGGAGCTGCTAACGCTAAATAGCACTCACTGGGGTAGTTAGTGTTAGCAGCCAGCAGGGGGCTCTGCTAACGCTAACTAGCATGGGGAGCTGCTAATGCTAACTAGCACTCACTGGGGTAGTTAGTGTTAGCAGCCAGCAGGGGGCTCGGCTAACGCTAACTAGCATGGGGAGCTGCTAACGCTAACTAGCACTCACTGGGGTAGTTAGTGTTAGCAGCCAGCAGGGGGCTCTGCTAACGCTAACTAGCATGGGGAGCTGCTAATGCTAACTAGCACTCACTGGCTTAGTTAGTGTTAGCAGCCAGCAGGGGGCTCGGCTAACGCTAACTAGCATGGGGTGCTGTTAACGCTAAATAGCACTCACTGGCTTAGTTAGTGTTAGCAGCCAGCAGGGGGCTCGGCTAACGCTAACTAGCATGGGGTGCTGTTAACGCTAACTAGCACTCACTGGCTTAGTTAGTGTTAGCAGCCAGCAGGGGGCTCTGCTAACGCTAACTAGCATGAGGTGCTGCTAACGCTAACTAGCACTCACTGGCTTAGTTAGTGTTAGCAGCCAGCAGGGGCCTCGGCTAACACTAACTAGCATGGGTGCTGCTAACGCTAACTAGCACTCACTGGGGTAGTTAGTGTTAGCCGCCAGCAGGGGCCTCGGCTAACACTAACTAGCATGGGTGCTGCTAACGCTAACTAGCACTCACTGGGGTAGTTAGTGTTAGCCGCCAGCAGGGGCCTCGGCTAACACTAACTAGCATGGGTGCTGCTAACGCTAACTAGCACTCACTGGGGTAGTTCCTGCAGCCTCCGGCGGTGGAACCTCTCCTCCAGCTGCCGTCGAACTTGGACAGAGCCCACTTAGAGATGCTGTCGTCGGTCAGGGCGTCGGGCGTCAGGTTGCAGATCTCCAGCCGGGAGTAGTGACGCAGGAAGTCAGGGAAAGACATCCTGTAGACACAGCAGAGGGTTTATTCATCTGCATACCTGGGGAGCAGCTCAGGTGTGCAGGTGAAGCAGGTGAGGTTTTACCAGAACTCTCCGTCCTCAGAGCGATGGCTGAGACGCTCCCTGTCCTCGTCGCCGATGTAACGCCACTCCATGGAGCTGCAGGGAACAGCTGTTAACAACACACTGACTACACTTCCCATGATGCTCTGAGTGCAGCCCGACCCCAGGGAGCAGCCAATCAGGACGTTTGTGATGACGGACATGAGACATGAAGAATGTGAACATCAGACCAACCAACCGCCGTCCTCCTGGTCTCGTTCAGAGTTTCGTTAACATCAGCTGGTTTCTACCTGCTCCACCCTCTAACGCCTCTCTGATTTTAAAGCTCCTCTTACTTGTCGCTCCAGGCGCCGGTCCACTCCACCTGCCCCCAGGGGTTCCTGATCCGGATCAGCTTCAGCATGTCACCTCTGTACTCCACCTGCAGCCAATTAGACACAGAGTCACACCTGACTCACACCTGACTCACCTGCAGCACATTTTAATGAGAGTGAAACCGAGACCAGAAGAACCTGTCGGTTCCCTTCAGTCCTGAAGGAACACAAAGAGCTGTGTTGTGTTGCTGGTTCTGATTGGACACTTTGACTGGTTCTGTTTGGACCATTTGTTTGGTTCTGTTTGGACCATTTGACTGGTTCTGCTTGGACTGTTTGGTTCTGATTGGATCGTTTGACTGGTTCTGATTGGACTGTTTGACTGGTTCTGATTGGACCGTTTGACTGGTTCTGATTGGACCGTTTGACTGGTTCTGTTTGGACCATTTGACTGGTTCTGATTGGACTGTTTGGTTCTGATTGGATTGTTTGACTGGTTCTGATTGGACTGTTTGGTTCTGATAGGACCATTTGACTGGTTCTGTTTGGACTGTTTGGTTCTGATTGGACCGTTTGTTTTTGGTTCTGATTGGACCGTTTGACTGGTTCTGACTGGACCGTTTGACTGGTTCTGATTGGACTGTTTGGTTCTGATTGGATTGTTTGACTGGTTCTGATTAGACCGTTTGTTTGGTTCTGATTGGACCGTTTGACTGGTTCTGATTGGACCGTTTGTTTGGTTCTGATTGGACCGTTTGACTGCAGTTTCTCAGATCGTTTCCTGACCTGGAGAGGAAAAGACGTTCACACCTGAGGAAGCAGAAACTTCCTGCTAAGACTCATGGGAACTGTAGTGTATGAAACACCTTCACTATGAGGGGCGGGGCTTGTTGGTGGGTGTGTCCTCACCTCAGCTGCGCCTGTCACTGAGTAGGCGTGGCCTTTCACCAGCTTCTGACGGGTCACCGCCTCCGAGTCGGCCGAGCTGGTGATCTGGAACCAGACAAGTTCAGACAAGTCAGTGTCGAGGGCTGGGGACTGGCTGCTTGTGCTGGTTCTGTCTGGGGTTCTGTCTGGGGTTCTGTGTGGGGTTCGGTTGATTCTGTTTGTTGGGTCTGTGTGGGGTTCTGTCTGAGGTTCTGTCTGGGGTTCTGTCTGAGGTTCTGTGTGGGGTTCTGTCTGGGGTTCTGTCTGAGGTTCTGTGTGGGGTTCTGTCTGTGGTTCTGTCTGTAGTTCTGTGTGGGGTTCGGT
Source organism: Dascyllus trimaculatus (assembly GCA_024666655.1). Lineage (NCBI taxonomy): Eukaryota > Metazoa > Chordata > Actinopteri > Pomacentridae > Dascyllus > Dascyllus trimaculatus. The sequence continues at coordinate 22,875 of JAMOIN010000100.1, forward strand.
TGGTTCTGTTTGTTGGTTCTGTGTGGGGTTGTTTCTGTAGTTCTGTTGGTTCTGTGTGGGGTTCTGTTGGTTCTGTGCTCTCACGTCGATGGAGCAGCCCATCAGCGACCCGCGGGCCAGGGCCTTCTGGATGATGTGGAACAGGCGTGGGTTCCGTTTCTGCAGCTCGTGGACTTCGGCGATTCCTCCGGTGAAGTCCTCGAAGCCCTCGGTGGTGGATCCTCCTGACAGAGCCTCATAGCAGCCGTTGACCCTGAACACAGCCACAATCATTAAGAGCTCCACCTGCTCAGACCTCAGTCCGGTTTCTTCACGTGGTCTTTGCTGGTCTCAGGTCCGTCTGACGAGGGACTGAAGTTCAGACGAAGCTGACAGAAGACACCGACTAAAGGTGAAGCTGGGCTCTGATCTACAACCTGCCGACAGGTCAGTGACGAACCAACAGCTGAGACAAGGTTATTAGAGACTCTGAGTCTTCATTAAAGTCAGGAGACCAGACCACCACAGACCTCCGCCCCCCTCTGAGAGCTACTGGGCTGAACTGAGGTGGGTCTTACTTGGCGTAGGCCTTCTCCAGCAGGGCGCTCCAGAACTCTCTGCCCTCCGCCGAGTGGACGAACATCAGCTCTCCATCCTTGACCGGCAGCCGGTCATCGATCACCACGTCCACCCACTCACCGAACTGCCAGAACTACAGACGACAGACAGACAGGTGGTAGACAGACAGACAGGTAGGAAACAGACAGACAGGTAGGTAGGAAACAGACAGACAGGTAGGTAGGAAACAGACAAACAGGTGATAAACAGACAAACAGGTAGGAAACAGACAGGTAGTAAACAGACAAACAGGTAGGAAACAGACAGGTAGTAAACAGACAGACAGGTAGGAAACAGACAGGTGATAAACAGACAGACAGGTAGTAAACAGACAGACAGGTAGTAAACAGATAGACAGGTAGTAAACAGACAGACAGGTGATAAACAGACAGACAGGTAGTAAACAGATAGACAGGTAGTAAACAGACAGACAGGTAGTAAACAGACAGACAGGTGATAAACAGACAGACAGGTAGTAAACAGATAGACAGGTAGTAAACAGACAGACAGGTGATAAACAGACAGACAGGTAGTAAACAGATAGACAGGTAGTAAACAGACAGACAGGTGATAAACAGACAGACAGGTAGTAGACAGACAGACAGGTAGTAAACAGACAAACAGGTAGTAAACAGACGGACAGGTAGTAAACAGACAGACAGGTGATAAACAGACAGACAGGTAGTAAACAGACAGACAGGTGATAAACAGACAGACAGGTGATAAACAAACAGACAGACAGGTAGTAAACAGACAGACAGGTGATAAACAGACAGACAGGTAGTAAACAGACAGACAGGTGATAAACAGACAAACAGGTAGTAAACAGACAGACAGGTAGTAAACAGATAGACAGGTAGTAAACAGACATACAGGTGATAAACGGAAAGACAGGTAGTAAACAGACAGACAGGTGATAAACAGACAGACAGGTGATAAACAGACAGACAGGTAGTAAACAGACAGACAGGTGATAAACAGACAGACAGGTAGTAAACAGACAGACAGGTGATAAACAGACAAACAGGTAGTAAACAGACAAACAGGTAGTAAACAGACAGACAGGTAGTAAACAGACAGACAGGTGATAAACAGACAGACAGGTAGTAAACAGACGGACAGGTAGTAAACAGACAGACAGGTGATAAACAGACAGGTAGTAAACAGACATACAGGTGATAAACGGAAAGACAGGTGATAAACAGACAGACAGGTAGTAAACAGATAGACAGGTAGTAAACAGACAGACAGGTGATAAACAGACAGACAGGTAGTAAACAGACAAACAGGTGATAAACAGACAGACAGGTAGTAAACAGACAGACAGGTAGGAAACAGACAGGTGATAAACAGACAGACAGGTAGTAAACAGATAGACAGGTAGTAAACAGACAGACAGGTGATAAACAGACAGACAGGTGATAAACAGACAGACAGGTAGTAAACAGACAGACAGGTGATAAACAGACAAACAGGTAGTAAACAGACAAACAGGTGATAAACAGACAGACAGGTAGTAAACAGACAGACAGGTGATAAACAGACAGACAGGTGATAAACAGACAGACAGGTAGTAAACAGACAAACAGGTGATAAACAGACAGACAGGTGATAAACAGACAGACAGGTAGTAAACAGATAGACAGGTAGTAAACAGACAGACAGGTAGTAAACAAACAGGTAGTAAACAGACAGGTAGTAAACAGACAGACAGGAAGGAAACAGACAGACAGGTGATAAACAGACAGACAGGTGATAAACAGACAGACAGGTGATAAACAGACAGACAGACAGACAGGTAGTAAACAGACAGACAGGTAGTAAACAGACAGACAGACAGACAGGTAGTAAACAGAGAGACAGGTAGTAAACAGACAGACAGGTGATAAACAGACAGACAGGTAGTAAACAGATAGACAGGTAGTAAACAGACAGACAGGTAGGAAACAGACAGACAGGTGATAAACAGACACACAGGTGATAAACAGACAGACAGGTGATAAACAGACAGACAGACAGACAGGTAGTAAACAGACAGACAGGTAGTAAACAGACAGACAGGTAGTAAACAGACAGACAGACAGACAGGTAGTAAACAGACAGACAGGTAGTAAACAGACAGACAGGTAGTAGACAGACAGACAGGTAGTAAACAGACAGACAGGTAGTAAACAGACAGGTAGTAGACAGACAGACAGGTAGTAGACAGACAGACAGGTAGACAGACAGATAGGTAGTAAACAGACAGGCAGGTAGACAGACAGACAGGTAGTAGACAGACAGGCAGGTAGACAGACAGACAGGTAGTAAACAGACAGGCAGGTAGTAAACAGACAGGTAGTAAACAGACAGACAGGTAGTAAACAGACAGGTAGTAAACAGACAGACAGGTAGTAAACAGACAGGTAGTAGACAGACAGACAGGTAGTAAACAGACAGACAGGTAGTAGACAGACAGACAGGTAGTAAACAGACAGACAGGTAGTAGACAGACAGACAGGTAGTAGACAGACAGACAGGTAGTAAACAGACAGGCAGGTAGTAGACAGACAGGTAGTAGACAGACAGGCAGGTAATAAACAGACAGACAGGTAGTAAAAAGACAGACAGGTAGTAGACAGACAGACAGGTAGTAAACAGACAGGCAGGTAGACAGACAGACAGACAGGTAGTAAACAGACAGGCAGGTAGTAGACAGACAGGTAGTAGACAGACAGACAGGTAGTAAACAGACAAACAGGTGGTAGACAGACAGACAGGTAGTAAACAGACAGGTAGTAAACAGACAGACAGGTAGTAGACAGACAGACAGGTGGTAGACAGACAGACAGGTAGTAAACAGACAGGTAGTAAACAGACAGGCAGGTAGTAGACAGACAGACAGGTGGTAGACAGACAGACAGGTAGTAAACAGACAGGTAGTAAACAGACAGGCAGGTAGTAAACAGACAGGCAGGTAGTAGACAGACAGACAGGTAGTAAACAGACAGGTAGTAAACAGACAGACAGGTAGGAAACAGACAGGTAGTAAACAGACAGGTAGGAAACAGACACAGGTAGTAAACAGACAGGTAATAAACAGACAGGCTGCTGTGATTCTATTGGCTCACACAGCAGCGCTCTGATTGGACCGTTCTGAGTTCTCTGTGTTCTACCTGGAAGTGGAAGATGCCGGCGTACTCTCCGTCCCTGAAGCTCTGTCCATGTGGGACGACTCGAGCCAGAACCTCTTTGTTCAGCGTCAGAGAAGCGATGGCAGCCAGCAGCCAGCAGTCACCTGGGCAGCGGACAGGGGGCGGGGCTTAAGTCAGGTGCTAAAGGTGTGGAGAACCAGTCGTCTTTGTTCCTGCCAAAAGTCTGCTGAACTAAAACTGATCCTTCACCTGCAGAACCTCCTGCTGGAAGGTTTCCCTTCTCTTTCCTCTCTACATCATGTGACCCGTTAGCATAACTGCTGCTAACAGCTAGCTTATTACCTGGTTGTGGTCGACCAATCAGAGCAGAGGGGGAGGAGCTAAAACAGAGGGATGCAGTGATCGACAGTGTTTAACCAGATCCAGTAGAACCAGAACCAGGAGGAGGAGGGTTCTGGTCCTCCAGGACTGACTCAGCTGAGACCAACAGGGAAACATCCAGAGAGTTCAGGTTGAACTGCAGGCAGTGTTTCCTCAGAGAGCTGCAGCTGATGGTTCTGTAGGAGACGCTCCACCACCCTGGATGTATCTCCAGCTACTAGACGTTCCACCACCCTGGATGTATCTCCAGCTACTAGATGTTCCACCACCCTGGATGGATCTCCAGCTACTAGACGTTCCACCACCCTGGATGTGTCTCCAGCTACTAGACGTTCCACCACCCTGGATGTGTCTCCAGCTACTAGACGTTCCACCACCCTGGACGGATCTCCAGCTACTAGACGTTCCACCACCCTGGATGGATCTCCAGCTACTAGACGTTCCACCACCCTGGATGGATCTCCAGCTACTAGATGTTCCACCACCCTGGATGGATCTCCAGCTACTAGACGTTCCACCACCCTGGATGGATCTCCAACACGTTGCTTCTCATGGTGGAACGTCTCCTACAGCTGAGGGGACATGGAGGTAGATGAGGAGACGACACTGGTCCAGAGTCAACATCTGAGGAACACGGAGGAGGTGAAGGTTTTTTAACATTTAAGTTTTTAGTTTTTATCTCTTTTAAGTCGTTTGTGCATCTTTAGGAGTTTAAATGTGTTTCTGATGCTCTGATCTGCTCCTGGTGTCTCTGGACTCCGTTCAGGTCTGCGGCTCCTCTGATCCAGACGTTGTGGTTTCATTGATCGGTTCGTTCTGAGGGTTTGAAAAGAGACCAGGACCTCCTCTGGAACCAGACTAAGCCGTGGGTCTGGAGCCGGCGGTCCAGATGAGCTCCTGACTAACAGGGGACACCTCAGACCTGCTGCTGCTCTGTTCACCTGCAGAGCCTCTCCTTACCTGGACTCATGGAAACCAGGAGCAGCCCTGCGCTCTGATTGGCTGCACTCTCTCAGGTGTCTCCCTCCGTTACCATAGAAACTATTTCCAGAGCAGGTGATGACATCAGAGCCGCCACCACCCGTCGCCCTGTTTACAGTTTCTGTTGACAAGACGACACACGCCTCACCTGAGCACACAGGCTGCAGGTGGCCACGCCCAGCTCGCTGGAATTTTCCAGCTCAGGTGTGTCTCCTTCACCGATCAGCTGACTGCTGCTGGCGTCTGTGTTCACTCTGGGTTTTGTTCTCTGGACCAGTGAGGTCTCCTCACCCTGGAGACGTCATCATCTCCATGTCTCAGCTGCAGGAGACGTTCCTCCAGGATGGACTACCTCCAGCCTGGAGGAACGTCTCCAGCGACTCTTCCTGGTTCTGGTCTCTGGCTGACAACAGAGTCGCTCTCAGGGTTTGTGTTTCGCTGATCTGACTAAAGAGTTCAACTAACAGAACCGGTTCCTCCGGTTCAGAGAGCAGCTCAGCCTCACCCAGAGCTCCCTGGCAGATGTCCGTCCTCACCGCCCCCGAAACGATGAACTCAGGATCCCTGGTGATCTCCTGCAGACACACAACCAAAAACACAATCAGACACTTAATTAGACGAAGCTGATATTTTGCTGGTGTCTGGTTAAACTGGTTAAACTGGTCTGTTTGCTCCTCAGTAGGTTCTTCTGGTTCCTCTTTGACTCCTCTGGTCAGAACCGGTTCAGTCCATCTAAATGTGTCGTCTCCATGACTCAGACTGGTTTCTTCAGGTTCTTGATGGTCTAAGTCAGGACTTTGGGGGGACCAGTCTAGAACCTTCATTCCAGCCTGATGGAACCATTTGGGCTCATTGTCTGGTTGGAACATCCAGCTGTGTCCCAGATCAACCTTCTGCTGATGGTTCTAGGTTCTGATCCTCCTCCAGTTCCACAGACATGATGCTGCCACCTCCATGCTGATGGTCTGGGGTTCTTAAAGGCCTCACTCTGCACAGTTTTGTTGTTTTTCCAAAATAAATGACTGTTTTCGTCTCAAAGATTCGTGCTCCAGTGATTCTGTCTGAGAGGATCGTAGTGTTTCACTGTGGTTCTACATTAAATAGTGAATCCAGTGCTTCTGTGTGTCCAGGCTGATGTTTACTACAACCACTATAATCATGTAGAAGCTTATTTGAATCCTAACCTGGGCTCTTCCTTGTGTTTGACTCGGTTCGTTTGATGGTTGAACATTATTTCATTAGAAGTTGTCTGGACTCAGAACCTCTGATCAACCATGTAGCAGAACCCAAACAGGGTTTTCATAGCAGACACCGGATAAAGGAAGCTTTTATCTGGTCTCAGGTGAGCTCACCTGTGCACCCGCTAACAAACACAAACCTCAGAACTGAAAACATCCTCAAGAATTACTAAGGATCATCTGTAAACATGATCTCTACAACAGATAGGGCTGACTGTTTCCTGATTCTATCCGACGGAAAGTTTGTAAAAGTTTCAATCGACAGTTTTTTTAATGGAGTCTGGTGTCAGCGGAGGAGCTCCATCCCTGGCCTTAACGCTTCTACCGCCTGCACCAGACTCCATCAGGAAAAAGAGCGTTTTTAGCCACACTGACCGTCGGCCTCTGCCAGGACACCCCCCGGACCTTGTAGGACCCGGAACCCAGCTCGTTGAAGCCCAGAGAGGAGGCGGCCGCCGGGAACGTGTCGTCCTGGAACAGGCAGCCCGACTCGAGGCAGCGCCGCCGCAGAGCCTCGTAGTCCTGGTTCAGGTAGGGGACCGCCTGGCTGTTGGAGCCGACGCCCCGGTTCTTGTCCCGGTAGTGCTGCAAGGTGGCCGCGATGCCCGACATGCTGCTGGTCTGGAGAGTCCTGGAAAGTCCTGGAAAGATCCTGAAGAGTCCTGGAGAGTTTGGGAACGTTCGTGAGTCTGGCTGCAGGAGAGCTGCCAGGTGAGGTGGGGTCGCTGTAGATCACTACGTCAAGACGCACAGTGACAGGTGAAGCTTCCACGGAGTCCCTCCAGAATAAAAGCCTGTTTTAGTCGTTTTAGAAGTTTTAAATGTTTTCATCAGATTAAAGTCTCTTCAGAATAAAAGTCTGTTTTAGTCAATTTTAAATGTTTTTATCAAATTGAAGTCCCTTCAGAATAAAAGCCTGTTTTCGTCAGTTTTAAATGTGTTATTATCAGATTGAGGTCGGAGTGCTTCAGTCAGACTTGCTTCATCCCTCCAGACTGTAGGATCCTGGTTTTAGTTGTTTCAGTGTCTGTAGCTTTAAATGAGCCGCTGCTGGCCCCGCCCCCTTCAGGAAGAAGACCCTCTCTGCTAGTGATTGACAGATGAATGAGACTTTCTATCTTCTAACTTCCTCAGAAGGTTTTTGTGTCACACAGAACTAATATAGTTCCTGCTGAGGCTTTTACTTTGAAGGGCGCTGCTCAGTGCATTCCTGTTTCCTCCCTCACAGCATCTGAGCTCCAGTTTGACTCTGATCAGCTGTTTCTGTCACACCTGAGCAGGAATCATCAAAGGCTTGTTTCACCTGGACAGTGTTCAGGAGAGCTGCTGCCCCCAACAGGCAGAACTCAGTCACTGCAGATTTAATGTCAACTAGAGGTGTGGAACAAACCCTCCTCCTCCTCCTCCTCCTCCTCCTCCTCCTCCTCCTCCTCCTCCAGTGGGTTGCAGCCCCTGATCTGAACCATGTGATATGAATGTGGTTCTCTTATTGGTTCTGCTCATGTCTTTGGGCTCTGCGGCGCCACCAGGAGGTTGGAGTTTGTTCTTGTTGTTGGTTGGATTCCTTCGAAGCGACTTCACAGAACTTCAGGTTAATGAAAGCTGAGTTTATCAGAGCTGCTGATTATACAAACTCCCACATGCCCTGAACGCAGCATAATGAGAGTGGAGCAGCTGTCAATCAGTCAGAGTGGACACGCCCCCTGTCAGCCTGGACAGGTAGAACACCTGAGGGACTGTGGAAGAAGTTAAGAATGAGCAGCAGGAAAGTCTGAAAGCATCAACACCATTTTATTTTATTAATATTTCACACAAACGTTCCAGTAAACAACCGACATCACAGTGACTGTAGAGGCAGGCCTGGACAGCTTCAGATTAAAGTCAGACTAACATGAGATTAACTACAGATTAACTCTAGATTAACTCTAGATTACCTACAGATTAACTCTAGATTAACTCCAGATTAACTCCAGATTAACTCTAGATTAACTCTAGATTAACTCTAGATTAAATCCAGATTAACTTCAGATTAACTACAGATTAACTACAGATTAACTCCAGATTAACTCCAGATTAACTACAGATTAACTCTAGATTAACTCTAGATTAACTCTAGATTAAATCCAGATTAACTTCAGATTAACTACAGATTAACTTCACATTAACTACAGATTAACTCTAGATTAACTCTAGATTAAATCCAGATTAACTCCAGATTAACTACAGATTAACTCTAGATTAACTACAGATTAACTACAGATTAACTACAGATTAACTACAGATTAACTCTACATTAACTCCCGATTAACTCTAGATTAACTACAGATTAACTCCAGATTAACTGCAGATTAACTCTAGATTAACTTTAAATTAACTACAGATTAACTCCAGATTAACTCTAGATTAACTCCAGATTAACTCTAGATTAACTATAGATTAACTCCAGATTAACTACAGATTAACTACAGATTAACTCTAGATTAAGTACAGATTAACTCCAGATTATCTACAGATTAACGACAGATTAACTCCAGATTAACTGTAGATTAACTACAGATTAACTCCAGATTAACTACAGATTAACTCCAGATTAACTCTAGATTAACTACAGATTAACTCTAGATTAACTACAGATTAACTCCAGATTAACTCCAGATTAACAACAGATTAATTCCAGATTAACTACAGATTAACTCTACATTAACTCCAGATTAACTCTAGATTAACTACAGATTAACTCCAGATTAACTCTAGATTAACTCCACATTAACTGCAGATTAACTCTAGATTAACTACAGATTAACTCCAGATTAACTCTAGATTAACTCCAGATTAACTCTAGATTAACTATAGATTAACTCTAGATTAACTACAGATTAACTACAGATTAACTCTAGATTAACTCCAGATTAACTACAGATTGACTTTAGTTCAAATCCAGATTAATTCCAGATTAACATTAGTTTAACTACAGATTAACTCCAGATTAACTCTAGATTAATTACAGATTAACTCCAGATTAACTACAGATTAAATCCAGATTAACTTCAGATTAACTACAGATTAACTGCAGATTAACTCCAGATTGTCTTTAGTTCAAATCCAGATTAATTACAGATTAACGTTAGTTTAACTACAGATTAACTTTAAATCTATATTCACTGCAGATTAACTTTAGTTTTACTACAGATTAACTCCAGATTAACTCCAGATGAATCTCAGGTGTTGCAGGTAAATCTCCCAGCATGCTCCAGGAGCAGGGTCAGTTGATGGCGAGGCAGAGCCACTGCAGGAGGAGAAGAGGAGATCAGTGGTGATGTCATGGATGTCAGGCGATAGAATGAGCCAATCAGAAAGGAGCAGACAGAAGATGGACTGGGTTAGGCAGAGTTACTGGTTCAGCACCAGTCTGACCAGTACAGGACGGTTTACCTGCTGCAGGTCCAGCTGGATCCGACCCTGGTTCTGCTTATCCAGAGTCCGGAACATCTCTGTGGGAGGAAAAGAAGCTTTTAGTGTCTGCTCTGGAGCTTTCTGTCACATCACATGGTCTTCATCAGCAGCTGCAGGTGTGTCGGCTCTGATTGGGCCTCAGCGACCAATGAGTGGCCGCCTGGCTGCTGATTGGTTGGTTTGATCTGTGTCTATGTATTTTGAAGCGAGTGTTGACGGTGACTTCAGAGGTCTGATAGAGCGTCTGGGTGAGGACCGACTCACTGAAGAGCATCTCCAGACGAACCAAACAGCCGACGAAGCCGTCGAAGTCGATGGAGAAGCTGCTGTCGGCGTATCGACAGACGATCTCCTGGATCACTGCGCTGTTCACCTGGAAACCTGGAACACAAGGAGAACTCTGCTGGAACCATGAGAACCTCCAGAAGGTCTGGACTCAAACCCAAATACAGAGGTTCCTCCTGAGACCCTGCAGAACCTTCGCGGTGTTTCAGATCAAAGAGCACCTTTAAGAACCCGACTCTCATCTTCCAGACGGGACTCCTGCTGCGTCAGAATCATCTTCTAATGATTCCATGTTCTAACTCTGCTGGATGAATGTTCTGTCAGTGGAACCCAGAAACAACATTAGTGTTCTATGTTCTACAGAACACTTTGATCTCACTGATCAGACCTGCTCTGAGAGTCTTTCAGGTCGTGTCTGTAGATGATCCTTAAATGATGCTTCCATTGTCTCTAACTGTTCTGACCAACCTCCTACCAACAGGCTGATAGGAGCCTTAAAGTTTACCCAGAATGCACTTGTTAAAGTTTCCTCTGGTGGATGATCAGAAACCAGAAACGCATCCAGGAACCACTGATGGTTTCTAGGACTCTGTGTCAGACATTAGACTGTTCACACTAGGAGACATCCCATAATACTGATGCTACAGCTGGTTCTAGAGAACATGAACTAAACCAGGTGTAGTGTTCAGACTGAGACTCCTGGATGGATGTAAACTGATCTGGGTCCAGGTTCTACCAGAACTCCAGTGTGTTGTTCCTCCTACATGTCATGTGTCTATCTGCTGGACTGATGAGGTTCTGATCCATGTGGACCCCCCTCTATGGACTTCAAGGAGACCTTCATAGTCTGAAGGTAGAACTCTGATCATTTATAGAGGGGCTGTAAAACATCAGTAGAATTTTGCAGAACTTTTTTAGAACCCTTTGGGACACAGAACCTCTAGTTGGGCCTCAGACGGTTCTTTGAGTCTCACCAGCTTCAGCTAGAGCTGCTCTCATCTCATGGCTGCTCATAGAACCAGAACCGTCCGAGTCGTGGCTCTTAAAGATCTCCTGCAACAGAAGAAGGAGAACATGACGGAGGGTTTAAGAAGTTCAGGCCCAGAGCAGAGCCACAGTCTGACCGCGAGGTTCTGATGTTCTCACCAGGTATCTCTGGATCTTCGTCCACAGGCTGTGGAACTCCAGTAGACCCAGTGTGGAGCTGCCGTCCATCTGAAGACCAGTTCAGGATCTGAACGTTCTCCAACAGGAGCTGGGAGGACTGAAGCGGTTCCAGGTTCTCATGAAGCTGCTGCTTCTGTTTCTACAGTCGGTTTGTAATCAGCTGATCTGAGTCTAATCCTGACTGGACCGTTGAACACCAGGATCTGGATCTGTGGTCCTGGTCTAAACGTTGCTTTTATGTTGTCCAAATGTTCTTTTGATCATCTCCAACTTTAATGTGTGTTTTTGAGGAGCTGATCAGTTACTGCTCCGATCAGGAGTCATAATCAATACATCTGTCAATCAGTTATCAACTGGTCAATGATTCATTTGGTCCATAGACCATGAAAAGACATTGGGCTTGTTATAAACAGGAGGAACCGCCTCCTCAGACTCCGCTGGTTGGTGGTTCTACGTAAAGGATCCACCAGGAACGTCTGAAGGATACGTCCAGCAGACTGATGATGTTACGACACGTCTGCAGACTGAAGCCATCAGTTCGAACATCAGACCCTGAAACACACAACACACGGCTCAGATACACGGATGGAACATGGACAGAACATGGATGGAACACGGATGGAACATGGACAGAACATGGATGGAACATGGATGGAACATGGACAGAACATGAATGGAACATGGATGGAACACGAATGGAACACGGATGGAACATGGACAGAACATGGACAGAACATGGACAGAACATGGCTGGAACACGGATGGAACATGGATGGAACACGGATGGAACATAGATGGAACATGGATGGAACATGGACAGAACATGGACAGAACATGGCTGGAACATGGATGGAACATGAATGGAACATAGATGGAACATGGATGGAACATGAATGGAACATGGATGGAACATTGACAGAACATGGACAGAACATGGATGGAACATGAATGGAACATAGATGGAACATGGATGGAACATGAATGGAACATGGATGGAACATGGACAGAACATGGACAGAACATGGCTGGAACATGGATGGAACATGGATGGAACATGGACAGAACATGGATGGAACATGGACAGAACATGGACAGAACATGGCTGGAACATGGATGGAACATGAATGGAACATAGATGGAACATGGATGGAACATGAATGGAACATGGATGGAACATGGACAGAACATGGACAGAACATGGACAGAACATGGCTGGAACATGGATGGAACATGGATGGAACATGGACAGAACATGGACAGAACATGGCTGGAACATGGATGGAACATGAATGGAACATAGATGGAACATGGATGGAACATGGATGGAACATAGATGGAACATGGACAGAACATGGACAGAACATGGACAGAACATGGCTGGAACATGGATGGAACATGAATGGAACATAGATGGAACATGAATGGAACATGGATGGAACATGGACAGAACATGGACAGAACATGGACAGAACATGGCTGGAACATGGATGGAACATGAATGGAACATAGATGGAACATGGATGGAACATGAATGGAACATGGACGGAACATGGACAGAACATGGACGGAACATGGCTGGAACATGGATGGAACACGGATGGAACATAGATGGAACATGGATGGAACATGAATGGAACATGGATGGAACATTGACAGAACATGGACAGAACATGGCTGGAACACGGATGGAACATGGATGGAACATAGATGGAACATGGATGGAACATGGACAGAACATGAATGGAACATGGATGGAACATGGATGGAACATGAATGGAACATAGATGGAACATGGATGGAACATGGATGGAACATGGACAGAACATGGACAGAACATGGACAGAACATGGACAGAACATGGCTGGAACATGGATGGAACATGAATGGAACATAGATGGAACATGGATGGAACATGAATGGAACATGGATGGAACATGGACAGAACATGGACAGAACATGGACAGAACATGGCTGGAACATGGATGGAACATGAATGGAACATAGATGGAACATGGATGGAACATGAATGGAACATGGATGGAACATGGACAGAACATGGACAGAACATGGCTGGAACATGGATGGAACACGGATGGAACATAGATGGAACATGGATGGAACATGAATGGAACATGGATGGAACATGGACATAACATGGACAGAACATGGCTGGAACACGGATGGAACATGGATGGAACATGGATGGAACATGGACAGAACATGGACAGAACATGGCTGGAACATGGATGGAACACAGATGGAACATGGATGGAACACGGATGGAACATGGATGGAACATGGACAGAACATGGATGGAACACGGATGGAACATGGATGGAACATAGATGGAACATGGATGGAACATGAATGGAACATGGATGGAACATGGACAGAACATGGACAGAACATGGACAGAACATGGCTGGAACATGGATGGAACATGAATGGAACATAGATGGAACATGGATGGAACATGGATGGAACATGGATGGAACATGGACAGAACATGGACAGAACATGGCTGGAACATGGATGGAACACGGATGGAACATAGATGGAACATGGATGGAACATGAATGGAACATGGATGGAACATGGACATAACATGGACAGAACATGGCTGGAACACGGATGGAACATGGATGGAACATGGATGGAACATGGACAGAACATGGACAGAACATGGCTGGAACATGGATGGAACACAGATGGAACATGGATGGAACACGGATGGAACATGGATGGAACATGGACAGAACATGGATGGAACACGGATGGAACATGGATGGAAAAGGGATGGAACATGGATAGAACATGGACAGAACATGGATGGAACACGGATGGAACATGGATGGAACACGGATGGAACATGGATGGAACATGGATGGAACAAAGATGGAGCCCCCACAACCCTACAAAGGACTAAGCAGTGTGGAGATAATGGATGGATGGATGGATGATGGATGGATGGATGGATGGATGGATGATGGATGATGGATGGATGGATGATGGATGGATGATGGATGGATGGATGGATGATGGATGGATGATGGCTGGATGGATGATGGATGATGGATGGATGGATGATGGATGGATGATGGATGGATGATGGATGATGGATGATGGATGGATGACGGATGATGGATGATGGATGATGGATGGATGATTGATGGATGGATGATGGATGGATGATGGATGATGGATGGATGGATGATGGATGGATGATGGATGATGGATGATGGATGGATGATGGATGATGGATGGATGATGGATGGATGGATGGATGGATGGATGATGGATGATGGATGGATGATGGATGGATGGATGATGGATGATGGATGATGGATGGATGATGGATGGATGGATGATGGATGGATGATGGATGGATGATGGATGATGGATGATGGATGATGGATGATGGATGGATGATGGATGATGGATGATGGATGATGGATGATGGATGGATAATGGATGGATGATGGATGATGGATGATGGATGATGGATGGATGATGGATGGATGGATGATGGATGGATGATGGATGGATGATGGATGATGGATGGATGATGGATGATGGATGATGGATGATGGATGATGGATGGATGATGGATGGATGATGGATGATGGATGATGGATGATGGATGGATGATGGATGGATGGATGGATGATGGATGGATGATGGATGATGGATGATGGATGGATGATGGATGATGGATGATGGATGGATGATGGATGGATGATGGATGGATGGATGATGGATGATGGATGGATGATGGATGGATGATGGATGATGGATGATGGATGGATGATGGATGATGGATGATGGATGATGGATGATGGATGGATGATGGATGGATGATGGATGGATGATGATGGATGATGGATGGATGGATGGATGATGGATGATGGATGATGGATGGATGATGGATGATGGATGATGGATGGATGATGGATGATGGATGATGGATGATGGATGATGGATGGATGATGGATGGATGGATGATGGATGATGGATGATGGATGGATGATGATGGATGATGGATGATGGATGGATGGATGATGGATGATGGATGATGGATGGATGATGGATGGTGATGATGGATGATGGATGGATGATGGATGATGGATGATGGATGATGGATGATGGATGGATGATGGATGGATGATGATGGATGATGGATGGATGGATGATGGATGATGGATGATGGATGATGGATGGATGATGGATGGATGATGATGGATGATGGATGATGATGGATGATGGATGATGGATGATGGATGATGGATGATGGATGGATGATGGATGATGGATGATGGATGATGATGGATGATGGATGATGGATGATGGATGATGGATGATGGATGGATGATGGATGATGATGGATGATGGATGATGATGGATGATGGATGATGGATGATGGATGATGGATGGATGATGGATGGATGATGATGGATGATGGATGGATGGATGATGGATGATGGATGGATGGATGATGGATGGATGATGGATGATGGATGATGGATGGATGAATGATGATGGATGATGGATGATGGATGGATGGATGATGGATGGATGATGGATGATGGATGATGGATGGATGGATGATGATGGATGATGGATGATGGATGATGGATGGATGGATGGATGATGGATGGATGATGGATGATGGATGGATGATGGATGATGGATGATGGATGGATGGATGATGATGGATGATGGATGGATGGATGATGGATGATGGATGGATGGATGATGGATGATGGATGGATGATGGATGATGGATGGATGATGGATGATGGATGATGGATGGATGGATGGATGATGGATGATGGATGATGGATGATGGATGGATGATGGATGATGGATGATGGATGATGGATGATGGATGGATGATGGATGATGGATGGATGATGGATGATGGATGATGGATGATGGATGATGATGGATGATGGATGGATGATGGATGGATGATGATGGATGATGATGGATGATGGATGGATGATGGATGATGGATGGATGATGATGGATGGATGATGATGGATGATGATGGATGATGGATGGATGATGGATGGATGATGATGGATGATGGATGGATGGATGATGGATGATGGATGGATGGATGATGGATGATGGATGGATGATGGATGATGGATGATGGATGATGGATGGATGGATGATGGATGATGGATGGATGGATGATGGATGATGGATGATGGATGATGGATGATGGATGATGGATGGATGATGGATGGATGGATGATGGATGGATGGATGATGGATGATGGATGGATGGATGATGGATGATGGATGGATGATGGATGATGGATGGATGATGGATGATGGATGATGGATGGATGGATGATGGATGGATGATGGATGATGGATGGATGGATGATGGATGATGGATGATGGATGGATGGATGATGGATGATGGATGGATGATGGATGGATGGATGATGGATGGATGATGGATGATGGATGGATGGATGATGGATGGATGATGGATGATGGATGATGATGATGGATGGATGGATGATGGATGGTGGATGATGGATGGATGTTCTTACTCTGCTTCATCACTCTGTCCAGGATGTGCTGCAGCTCCGAGGCTGAGATCCGTGCGTCCTGAGGAAACAGAAGAACAGAAGGTCTGTGTGGAACCTGGAGAACTGGAGGTGGAGATGGAAGATGAAGAACTGAACACTGTCATTACGTTTCCAGAGATCTGAGCAAAGAGATGTTTGAAGTGAGGATCCACGTCGTCGTGTCCAACGTCAGGCTGCAACAGACAACAGAAACATGGTGAAGGTTCTCAGGAGCTGGAGAACGTTTCCCTGTTCCTGGTCTTTGGTGTGTTGTAGTTCCACAGATCTCCGTCCTTTCTGACGTTCTGCCTCCACTGGTTTCACCTCAGTCTCGTCCAGAATGTCTACAGAAAGCCTCTGTTTACCTGAGTTCTACCTGTGGTTCTACCTGTAGTTCTACCTGTGGTTCTACTTGTGGTTCTACCTGTAGTTCTACCTGTGATTCTACCTGCGGTTCTACCTGTGGTTCCACCTGTGGTTCTACCTGTGATTCTACCTGCGGTTCTACCTGTGGTTCCACCTGTGGTTCTACCTGTGGTTCTACCTGTAGTTCTACTTGTGATTCTACCTGTGGTTCTACCTGTGGTTACAACTGTGGTTCTAACCTGTGGTTCTACCTGTGGTTCTACCTGTGGTTCTATCTGTAGTTCTACTTGTGATTCTACCTGTGGTTCTACCTGTGGTTACAACTGTGGTTCTAACCTGTGGTTCTACCAATGGTTCCACCTGTGGTTCTACCTGTGGTTCTAACTTGTGGTTCCACCTGTGGTTCCACTGGTTTCACCTCAGTCTCGTCCAGAATGTCTACAGAAAGCCTCTGTTTACCTGAGTTCTACCTGTGGTTCTACCTGTAGTTCTACCTGTGGTTCTACCTGTGGTTCCAACTGTGGTTCTACCTGTGGTTCCACCTGTAGTTCTACCTGTGGTTCCACCTGTAGTTCTAACCTGTGGTTCTACCTGTGGTTCCACCTGTAGTTCTACCTGTGGTTCCACCTGTGGTTCTACCTGTGATTCTACCTGTGGTTCTACCTGTGGTTCTACCTGTGATTACAACTGTGGTTCTACCTGTGGTTCCACCTGTAGTTCTACCTGTGGTTCCACCTGTAGTTCTAACCTGTGGTTCTACCTGTGGTTCCACCTGTAGTTCTACCTGTGGTTCTAACCTGCGATTCTACCTGTGGTTCTACCTGTGATTCTACCTGTGGTTCTACCTGTGGTTCTACCTGTGATTACAACTGTGGTTCTACCTGTAGTTCTAACCTGTGGTTCTACCTGTGGTTCCACCTGTACTTCTACCTGTGGTTCTACCTGTGGTTACACCAGTGGTTCTACATGTGGTTCTACCTGTGGTTCTACCAGTGGTTCCACCTGTAGTTCCACCTGTAGTTCCACCTGTAGTTCTACCTGTAGTTGTACCTGTGGTTCTACCTGTGCTCCCACCAGTGGTTCTACCTGTTGTTCCACCTGTGGTTCTACCTGTGCTCCCACCAGTGGTTCTACCTGCGGTTCTACCTGTAGTTCTACCTGTGGTTCTACCTGTGGTTCTACCTGTGGTTCGACCTGCGATTCTACCTGTGGTTCCACCTGTAGTTCTACCTGTGGTTCCACCTGTAGTTCTACCTGTGGTTCTACCTGTAGTTCTACCTGTGGTTCTACCTGTGGTTTTACCTGCGATTCTATCTGTGGTTACACCAGTGGTTCTACCTGCGGTTCTACCTGTAGTTCTACCTGTGGTTCTACCTGCGATTCTACCTGTGGTTCTACCTGTGGTTCTACCTGTGGTTCCACCTGTAGTTCTACCTGTGGTTCTACCTGTGGTTCTACCTGTGGTTCTACCTGTGCTCCCACCAGTGGTTCTACCTGTTGTTCCACCTGTGGTTCTACCTGTGGTTCTACCTGTGGTTCGACCTGCGATTCTACCTGTGGTTCTACCTGTGGTTTGTTTTTCCGTTTTCTGCTTTTAGCTTCATGTTGTTACAATTATTTTTTTTATATTTTTTGGACTTTTGGTTTCTCTCTGTTGGTTCTCTGAGTTTTTACTATTCACCTCCAAGACTTATATTATATTATATTATATTTTATTGTTATATTATATTACATTATAATGTAGTATATTATTATATTATTATATTTTATTATAGATTGTGTGATGATAGGTTATAATAGATTTTCCATTCTGTTGTAATCAATCACATGATTTTTACTACTACTGACTTCTTGTTTATCAGCTGCTCTGATATCTGTCTGATGAAAGTCTCACCTCCTGGATGTCGGCGTCCACTTCCTCCTCCATGGGGCTGAAACGAGCAGAGAGCAGCTTTAAACCAGGCAGGTGGAGAGGTTCTGATCCGATACCACTGATCTCCAGCATCTGGGTCAGAGCCGGTCCAGGGATTTTCTAACTGATCAATATCCAACCGACTCTCAGTCTGCAGAGCGCGATGAACAGCAGGACGCTGTTTAGAATGACGGGGTTCTGGTTCTGGCCTGGTTCTGACCTAGTGTTCTGGTTCTGACCCAGTGTTCTGGTTCTGACTAGTGTTCTGTCCTAGTGTTCTGGTTCTGACCTGTTTTTCTGGTTCTGTCCTAGTGTTCTGGTTCTGACTAGTGTTCTGGTTCTGACCTAGTGTTCTGGTTCTGTCCTAGTGTTCTGGTTCTGACCTAGTGTTCTGGTTCTGACCCAGTGTTCTGGTTCTAACCTAGTGTTCTGGTTCTGACCTAGTGTTCTGGTTCTAACCTAGTGTTCTGGTTCTGACCCAGTGTTCTGGTTGTAACCTAGTGTTCTGGTTCTGACCTGTTTTTCTGGTTCTGACCTAGTGTTCTGGTTCTGACCTGTTTTTCTGGTTCTAACCTAGTGTTCTGGTCCTGACCTAGTGTTCTGGTTCTGACCTAGTGTTCTGGTTCTGACCCAGTGTTCTGGTTCTAACCTAGTGTTCTGGTTCTAACCTAGTGTTCTGGTTCTGTCCTAGTGTTCTGGTTCTAACCTAGTGTTCTGGTTCTAACCTAGTGTTCTGGTTCTGACCTGTTTTTCTGGTTCTGATCTAGTGTTCTGGTTCTAACCTAGTGTTCTGGTTCTGTCCTAGTGTTCTGGTTCTAACCTAGTGTTCTGGTTCTAACCTAGTGTTCTGGTTCTGACCTGTTTTTCTGGTTCTAACCTAGTGTTCTGGTTCTAACCTAGTGTTCTGGTTCTGTCCTAGTGTTCTGGTTCTAACCTAGTGTTCTGGTTCTAACCTAGTGTTCTGGTTCTGACCTGTTTTTCTGGTTCTGACCTAGTGTTCTGGTTCTAACCTAGTGTTCTGGTTCTAACCTAGTGTTCTGGTTCTGACCTAGTGTTCTGGTTCTGACCCAGTGTTCTGGTTCTAACCTAGTGTTCTGGTTCTGACCTAGTGTTCTGGTTCTAACCTAGTGTTCTGGTTCTGACCCAGTGTTCTGGTTGTAACCTAGTGTTCTGGTTCTGACCTGTTTTTCTGGTTCTGACCTAGTGTTCTGGTTCTGACCTGTTTTTCTGGTTCTAACCTAGTGTTCTGGTCCTGACCTAGTGTTCTGGTTCTGACCTAGTGTTCTGGTTCTGACCCAGTGTTCTGGTTCTAACCTAGTGTTCTGGTTCTAACCTAGTGTTCTGGTTCTGTCCTAGTGTTCTGGTTCTAACCTAGTGTTCTGGTTCTAACCTAGTGTTCTGGTTCTGACCTGTTTTTCTGGTTCTGACCTAGTGTTCTGGTTCTAACCTAGTGTTCTGGTTCTGACCTAGTGTTCTGGTTCTGACCTAGTGTTCTGGTTCTGACCCAGTGTTCTGGTTCTAACCTAGTGTTCTGGTTCTGACCTAGTGTTCTGGTTCTGACCTAGTGTTCTGGTTCTGACCCAGTGTTCTGGTTCTAACCTAGTGTTCTGGTTCTGACCCAGTGTTCTGGTTCTAACCTAGTGTTCTGGTTCTAACCTAGTGTTCTGGTTCTAACCTAGTGTTCTGGTTCTGTCCCAGTGTTCTGGTTCTAACCTAGTGTTCTGGTTCTGACCTAGTGTTCTGGTTCTGACCCAGTGTTCTGGTTCTAACCTAGTGTTCTGGTTCTGACCTAGTGTTCTGGTTCTGACCTAGTGTTCTGGTTCTGACCCAGTGTTCTGGTTCTAACCTAGTGTTCTGGTTCTAACCTAGTGTTCTGGTTCTAACCTAGTGTTCTGGTTCTGTCCTAGTGTTCTGGTTCTAACCTAGTGTTCTGGTTCTAACCTAGTGTTCTGGTTCTGACCTGTTTTTCTGGTTCTGACCTAGTGTTCTGGTTCTAACCTAGTGTTCTGGTTCTAACCTAGTGTTCTGGTTCTGACCTGTTTTTCTGGTTCTAACCCAGTGTTCTGGTTCTAACCCAGTGTTCTGGTTGTAACCTAGTGTTCTGGTTCTGACCCAGTGTTCTGGTTGTAACCTAGTGTTCTGGTTCTGACCTGTTTTTCTGGTTCTGACCTAGTGTTCTGGTTCTGACCTGTTTTTCTGGTTCTGACCTAGTGTTCTGGTTCTAACCCAGTGTTCTGGTTCTAACCTAGTGTTCTGGTTCTGACCCAGTGTTCTGGTTTTAACCTAGTGTTCTGGTTCTAACCCAGTGTTCTGGTTCTAACCTAGTGTTCTGGTTCTGACCCAGTGTTCTGGTTGTAACCTAGTGTTCTGGTTCTGACCCAGTGTTCTGGTTCTGACTAGTGTTCTGTCCTAGTGTTCTGGTTCTAACCTAGTGTTCTGGTTCTGACCCAGTGTTCTGGTTTTAACCTAGTGTTCTGGTTCTGACCTGTTTTTCTGGTTCTGACCCAGTGTTCTGGTTGTAACCTAGTGTTCTGGTTCTGACCTGTTTTTCTGGTTCTGACCTAGTGTTCTGGTTCTGACCTGTTTTTCTGGTTCTAACCTAGTGTTCTGGTTCTGACCTAGTGTTCTGGTTCTGACCTAGTGTTCTGGTTCTGACCCAGTGTTCTGGTTCTAACCTAGTGTTCTGGTTCTAACCTAGTGTTCTGGTTCTGTCCTAGTGTTCTGGTTCTAACCTAGTGTTCTGGTTCTAACCTAGTGTTCTGGTTCTGACCTGTTTTTCTGGTTCTGACCTAGTGTTCTGGTTCTAACCTAGTGTTCTGGTTCTAACCTAGTGTTCTGGTTCTGACCTGTTTTTCTGGTTCTAACCCAGTGTTCTGGTTCTAACCCAGTGTTCTGGTTGTAACCTAGTGTTCTGGTTCTGACCTGTTTTTCTGGTTCTGACCTAGTGTTCTGGTTCTAACCTAGTGTTCTGGTTCTAACCTAGTGTTCTGGTTCTGACCTGTTTTTCTGGTTCTAACCCAGTGTTCTGGTTCTAACCCAGTGTTCTGGTTGTAACCTAGTGTTCTGGTTCTGACCTGTTTTTCTGGTTCTGACCTAGTGTTCTGGTTCTGACCTGTTTTTCTGGTTCTGACCTAGTGTTCTGGTTCTAACCCAGTGTTCTGGTTCTAACCTAGTGTTCTGGTTCTGACCCAGTGTTCTGGTTTTAACCTAGTGTTCTGGTTCTAACCCAGTGTTCTGGTTCTAACCTAGTGTTCTGGTTCTGACCCAGTGTTCTGGTTGTAACCTAGTGTTCTGGTTCTGACCCAGTGTTCTGGTTCTGACTAGTGTTCTGTCCTAGTGTTCTGGTTCTAACCTAGTGTTCTGGTTCTGACCCAGTGTTCTGGTTTTAACCTAGTGTTCTGGTTCTGACCTGTTTTTCTGGTTCTGACCCAGTGTTCTGGTTGTAACCTAGTGTTCTGGTTCTGACCTGTTTTTCTGGTTCTGACCTAGTGTTCTGGTTCTGACCTGTTTTTCTGGTTCTAACCTAGTGTTCTGGTCCTGACCTAGTGTTCTGGTTCTGACCTAGTGTTCTGGTTCTGACCCAGTGTTCTGGTTCTAACCTAGTGTTCTGGTTCTAACCTAGTGTTCTGGTTCTAACCTAGTGTTCTGGTTCTGACCTGTTTTTCTGGTTCTGACCTAGTGTTCTGGTTCTAACCTAGTGTTCTGGTTCTAACCTAGTGTTCTGGTTCTGACCTGTTTTTCTGGTTCTAACCCAGTGTTCTGGTTCTAACCTAGTGTTCTGGTTCTGACCTAGTGTTCTGGTTCTGACCTAGTGTTCTGGTTCTGACCCAGTGTTCTGGTTCTAACCTAGTGTTCTGGTTCTGACCTAGTGTTCTGGTTCTGACCTAGTGTTCTGGTTCTGACCCAGTGTTCTGGTTCTAACCTAGTGTTCTGGTTCTGACCCAGTGTTCTGGTTCTAACCTAGTGTTCTGGTTCTAACCTAGTGTTCTGGTTCTAACCTAGTGTTCTGGTTCTGTCCCAGTGTTCTGGTTCTAACCTAGTGTTCTGGTTCTGACCTAGTGTTCTGGTTCTGACCCAGTGTTCTGGTTCTAACCTAGTGTTCTGGTTCTGACCTAGTGTTCTGGTTCTGACCTAGTGTTCTGGTTCTGACCCAGTGTTCTGGTTCTAACCTAGTGTTCTGGTTCTAACCTAGTGTTCTGGTTCTAACCTAGTGTTCTGGTTCTGTCCTAGTGTTCTGGTTCTAACCCAGTGTTCTGGTTCTAACCTAGTGTTCTGGTTCTGACCTGTTTTTCTGGTTCTGACCTAGTGTTCTGGTTCTAACCTAGTGTTCTGGTTCTAACCTAGTGTTCTGGTTCTGACCTGTTTTTCTGGTTCTAACCCAGTGTTCTGGTTCTAACCCAGTGTTCTGGTTGTAACCTAGTGTTCTGGTTCTGACCCAGTGTTCTGGTTGTAACCTAGTGTTCTGGTTCTGACCTGTTTTTCTGGTTCTGACCTAGTGTTCTGGTTCTGACCTGTTTTTCTGGTTCTGACCTAGTGTTCTGGTTCTAACCCAGTGTTCTGGTTCTAACCTAGTGTTCTGGTTCTGACCCAGTGTTCTGGTTTTAACCTAGTGTTCTGGTTCTAACCCAGTGTTCTGGTTCTAACCTAGTGTTCTGGTTCTGACCCAGTGTTCTGGTTGTAACCTAGTGTTCTGGTTCTGACCCAGTGTTCTGGTTCTGACTAGTGTTCTGTCCTAGTGTTCTGGTTCTAACCTAGTGTTCTGGTTCTGACCCAGTGTTCTGGTTTTAACCTAGTGTTCTGGTTCTGACCTGTTTTTCTGGTTCTGACCCAGTGTTCTGGTTGTAACCTAGTGTTCTGGTTCTGACCTGTTTTTCTGGTTCTGACCTAGTGTTCTGGTTCTGACCTGTTTTTCTGGTTCTAACCTAGTGTTCTGGTTCTGACCTAGTGTTCTGGTTCTGACCTAGTGTTCTGGTTCTGACCCAGTGTTCTGGTTCTAACCTAGTGTTCTGGTTCTAACCTAGTGTTCTGGTTCTGTCCTAGTGTTATGGTTCTAACCTAGTGTTCTGGTTCTAACCTAGTGTTCTGGTTCTGACCTGTTTTTCTGGTTCTGACCTAGTGTTCTGGTTCTAACCTAGTGTTCTGGTTCTAACCTAGTGTTCTGGTTCTGACCTGTTTTTCTGGTTCTAACCCAGTGTTCTGGTTCTAACCCAGTGTTCTGGTTGTAACCTAGTGTTCTGGTTCTGACCTGTTTTTCTGGTTCTGACCTAGTGTTCTGGTTCTGACCTGTTTTTCTGGTTCTGACCTAGTGTTCTGGTTCTAACCCAGTGTTCTGGTTCTAACCTAGTGTTGTGGTTCTGACCCAGTGTTCTGGTTTTAACCTAGTGTTCTGGTTCTAACCCAGTGTTCTGGTTCTGACCTAGTGTTCTGGTTCTAACCCAGTGTTCTGGTTCTAACCTAGTGTTCTGGTTCTGACCCAGTGTTCTGGTTGTAACCTAGTGTTCTGGTTCTGACCCAGTGTTCTGGTTCTGACTAGTGTTCTGTCCTAGTGTTCTGGTTCTAACCTAGTGTTCTGGTTCTGACCCAGTGTTCTGGTTCTGACCCAGTGTTCTGGTTGTAACCTAGTGTTCTGGTTCTGACCCAGTGTTCTGGTTCTGACTAGTGTTCTGACCTAGTGTTCTGGTTCTAACCCAGTGTTCTGGTTCTAACCTAGTGTTCTGGTTCTGACCTAGTGTTCTGGTTCTGACTAGTGTTCTGTCCTAGTGTTCTGGTTCTGACCCAGTGTTCTGGTTTTAACCTAGTGTTCTGGTTGTAACCTAGTGTTCTGGTTCTGTCCTAGTGTTCTGGTTCTGACCCAGTGTTCTGGTTCTGACTAGTGTTCTGTCCTAGTGTTCTGGTTCTGACCTGTTTTTCTGGTTCTGACCTAGTGTTCTGGTTCTGACTAGTGTTCTGTCCTAGTGTTCTGGTTCTGACCCAGTGTTCTGGTTTTAACCTAGTGTTCTGGTTGTAACCTAGTGTTCTGGTTCTGTCCTAGTGTTCTGGTTCTGACCCAGTGTTCTGGTTCTGACTAGTGTTCTGTCCTAGTGTTCTGGTTCTGACCTGTTTTTCTGGTTCTGTCCTAGTGTTCTGGTTCTGACCCAGTGTTCTGGTTCTGACTAGTGTTCTGTCCTAGTGTTCTGGTTCTGACCTGTTTTTCTGGTTCTGTCCTAGTGTTCTGGTTCTGACTAGTGTTCTGGTTCTGACCTGTTTTTCTGGTTCTGACCTAGTGTTCTGGTTCTGACCTAGTGTTCTGGTTCTGACCCAGTGTTCTGGTTCTAACCTAGTGTTCTGGTTCTGACCTAGTGTTCTGGTTCTAACCTAGTGTTCTGGTTCTGACCCAGTGTTCTGGTTGTAACCTAGTGTTCTGGTTCTGACCTGTTTTTCTGGTTCTGACCTAGTGTTCTGGTTCTGACCTGTTTTTCTGGTTCTAACCTAGTGTTCTGGTTCTAACCCAGTGTTCTGGTTCTGACCTAGTGTTCTGGTTCTGACCCAGTGTTCTGGTTCTAACCTAGTGTTCTGGTTCTAACCTAGTGTTCTGGTTCTGACCTGTTTTTCTGGTTCTGACCTAGTGTTCTGGTTCTGACCTGTTTTTCTGGTTCTAACCCAGTGTTCTGGTTCTAACCTAGTGTTCTGGTTCTGACCTGTTTTTCTGGTTCTAACCCAGTGTTCTGGTTCTAACCCAGTGTTCTGGTTGTAACCTAGTGTTCTGGTTCTGACCCAGTGTTCTGGTTGTAACCTAGTGTTCTGGTTCTGACCTGTTTTTCTGGTTCTGACCTAGTGTTCTGGTTCTGACCTGTTTTTCTGGTTCTGACCTAGTGTTCTGGTTCTAACCCAGTGTTCTGGTTCTAACCTAGTGTTCTGGTTGTAACCTAGTGTTCTGGTTCTGACCTGTTTTTCTGGTTCTGACCTAGTGTTCTGGTTCTAACCCAGTGTTCTGGTTCTAACCTAGTGTTCTGGTTCTGACCCAGTGTTCTGGTTTTAACCTAGTGTTCTGGTTGTAACCTAGTGTTGTGGTTCTGACCTGTTTTTCTGGTTCTGACCTAGTGTTTTGGTTCTAACCCAGTGTTCTGGTTCTGACCTAGTGTTCTGGTTCTAACCTAGTGTTCTGGTTCTAACCCAGTGTTCTGGTTCTAACCTAGTGTTCTGGTTCTAACCCAGTGTTCTGGTTCTGACCTAGTGTTCTGGTTCTAACCTAGTGTTCTGGTTCTGACCTAGTGTTGTGGTTCTAACCTAGTGTTCTGGTTCTAACCCAGTGTTCTGGTTCTAACCTAGTGTTCTGGTTCTAACCCAGTGTTCTGGTTCTGACCTAGTGTTCTGGTTCTAACCTAGTGTTCTGGTTCTGACCTAGTGTTGTGGTTCTAACCTAGTGTTCTGGTTCTAACCTAGTGTTCTGGTTCTGACCTAGTGTTGTGGTTCTAACCTAGTGTTCTGGTTCTGACCTGTTTTTCTGGTTCTAACCTAGTGTTTTGGTTCTAACCCAGTGTTCTGGTTCTGACCTAGTGTTCTGGTTCTAACCCAGTGTTCTGGTTCTAACCCAGTGTTCTGGTTCTGACCTAGTGTTCTGGTTCTAACCCAGTGTTCTGGTTCTGACCTAGTGTTGTGGTTCTAACCTAGTGTTCTGGTTCTGACCTAGTGTTCTGGTTCTAACCCAGTGTTCTGGTTCTAACCTAGTGTTCTGGTTCTGACCTAGTGTTCTGGTTCTAACCTAGTGTTCTGGTTCTAACCCAGTGTTCTGGTTCTGACCTAGTGTTCTGGTTCTAACCCAGTGTTCTGGTTCTAACCTAGTGTTCTGGTTCTGACCTAGTGTTCTGGTTCTAACCTAGTGTTCTGGTTCTAACCCAGTGTTCTGGTTCTGACCTAGTGTTCTGGTTCTAACCTAGTGTTCTGGTTCTAACCCAGTGTTCTGGTTCTAACCTAGTGTTCTGGTTCTAACCCAGTGTTCTGGTTCTAAGCTAGTGTTCTGGTCCTAACCTAGTGTTCTGGTTCTGACCCAGTGTTCTGGTTTTAACCTAGTGTTCTCGTTCTGACCTGTTTTTCTGGTTCTGACCTAGTGTTCTGGTTCTGACCTGTTTTTCTGGTTCTAACCTAGTGTTCTGGTTCTAACCCAGTGTTCTGGTTCTAACCTAGTGTTCTGGTTCTAACCCAGTGTTCTGGTTCTAACCTAGTGTTCTGGTTCTGACCTAGTGTTCTGGTTCTGACCTAATGTTCTGGTTCTAACCTAGTGTTCTGGTTCTGTCCTAGTGTTCTGGTTCTGACTGGTGTTCTGGTTCTGTCATAGTGTTCTGGTTCTGACCTAGTGTTCTGGTTCTGTCCTAGTGTTCTGGTTCTGACTGGTGTTCTGGTTCTGTCCTAGTGTTCTGGTTCTGACTGGTGTTCTGGTTCTGTCCTAGTGTTCTGGTTCTGACTGGTGTTCTGGTTCTGACTGGTGTTCTGGTTCTGTCCTAGTGTTCTGGTTCTGACCTAGTGTTGTGGTTCTGTCCTAGTGTTCTGGTTCTGTCCTAGTGTTCTGGTTCTGACCTAGTGTTCTGGTTCTGACCTAGTGTTCTGGTTCTGACTTGTGTTCTGGTTCTGTCCTAGTGTTCTGGTTCTGACCTAGTGTTGTGGTTCTGTCCTAGTGTTCTGGTTCTGACTGGTGTTGTGGTTCTGTCCTAGTGTTCTGGTTCTGACCTAGTGTTCTGGTTCTGTCCTAGTGTTCTGGTTCTGACTGGTGTTCTGGTTCTGTCCTAGTGTTCTGGTTCTGACTGGTGTTCTGGTTCTGTCCTAGTGTTCTGGTTCTGACTGGTGTTCTGGTTCTGACCTAGTGTTGTGGTTCTGTCCTAGTGTTCTGGTTCTGACTGGTGTTCTGGTTCTGACCTAGTGTTGTGGTTCTGTCCTAGTGTTCTGGTTCTGACTGGTGTTCTGGTTCTGTCCTAGTGTTCTGGTTCTGACTTAGTGTTGTGGTTCTGACCTAGTGTTGTGGTTCTGTCCTAGTGTTCTGGTTCTGACTTGTGTTCTGGTTCTGTCGTAGTGTTCTGGTTCTGACCTAGTGTTGTGGTTCTGTCCTAGTGTTCTGGTTCTGACTGGTGTTCTGGTTCTGTCCTAGTGTTCTGGTTCTGTCCTAGTGTTCTGGTTCTGACTGGTGTTCTGGTTCTGTCCTAGTGTTCTGGTTCTGACCTAGTGTTGTGGTTCTGTCCTAGTGTTCTGGTTCTGACTGGTGTTCTGGTTCTGACTGGTGTTCTGGTTCTGTCCTAGTGTTCTGGTTCTGACCTAGTGTTCTGGTTCTGTCCTAGTGTTCTGGTTCTGACCTAGTGTTGTGGTTCTGTCCTAGTGTTCTGGTTCTGACCTAGTGTTCTGGTTCTGACCTAGTGTTCTGGTTCTGACTGGTGTTCTGGTTCTGTCCTAGTGTTCTGGTTCTGACTGGTGTTCTGGTTCTGACCTAGTGTTCTGGTTCTGACTGGTGTTGTGGTTCTGTCCTAGTGTTCTGGTTCTGACTGGTGTTCTGGTTCTGTCCTAGTGTTCTGGTTCTGACTGGTGTTCTGGTTCTGACCTAGTGTTGTGGTTCTGTCCTAGTGTTCTGGTTCTGACTGGTGTTCTGGTTCTGTCCTAGTGTTCTGGTTCTGACCATAGTTCTGGTTCTGTCCTAGTGTTCTGGTTCTGACTGGTGTTCTGGTTCTGTCCTAGTGTTCTGGTTCTGACTGGTGTTCTGGTTCTGTCCTAGTGTTCTGGTTCTGACCTAGTGTTCTGGTTCTGTCCTAGTGTTCTGGTTCTGACTGGTGTTCTGGTTCTGTCCTAGTGTTCTGGTTCTGACTGGTGTTCTGGTTCTGTCCTAGTGTTCTGGTTCTGACCTAGTGTTCTGGTTCTGTCCTAGTGTTCTGGTTCTGACTGGTGTTCTGGTTCTGACCTAGTGTTGTGGTTCTGTCCTAGTGTTCTGGTTCTGACTGGTGTTCTGGTTCTGACCTAGTGTTGTGGTTCTGTCCTAGTGTTCTGGTTCTGACTGGTGTTCTGGTTCTGACCTAGTGTTGTGGTTCTGTCCTAGTGTTCTGGTTCTGACTGGTGTTCTGGTTCTGTCCTAGTGTTCTGGTTCTGACCTAGTGTTGTGGTTCTGACCTAGTGTTGTGGTTCTGTCCTAGTGTTCTGGTTCTGACTGGTGTTCTGGTTCTGTCCTAGTGTTCTGGTTCTGTCCTAGTGTTCTGGTTCTGACTGGTGTTCTGGTTCTGTCCTAGTGTTCTGGTTCTGACCTAGTGTTGTGGTTCTGTCCTAGTGTTCTGGTTCTTTCCTAGTGTTCTGGTTCTGACCTAGTGTTCTGGTTCTGACTTGTGTTCTGGTTCTGTCCTAGTGTTCTGGTTCTTACCTAGTGTTGTGGTTCTGTCCTAGTGTTCTGGTTCTGACTGGTGTTCTGGTTCTGTCCTAGTGTTCTGGTTCTGACCTAGTGTTCTGGTTCTGTCCTAGTGTTCTGGTTCTGACTGGTGTTCTGGTTCTGTCCTAGTGTTCTGGTTCTGACTGGTGTTCTGGTTCTGTCCTAGTGTTCTGGTTCTGACCTAGTGTTCTGGTTCTGTCCTAGTGTTCTGGTTCTGACTGGTGTTCTGGTTCTGTCCTAGTGTTCTGGTTCTGACCTAGTGTTCTGGTTCTGTCCTAGTGTTCTGGTTCTGACTGGTGTTGTGGTTCTGTCCTAGTGTTGTGGTTCTGACTGGTGTTCTGGTTCTGTCCTAGTGTTCTGGTTCTGACCTAGTGTTGTGGTTCTGTCCTAGTGTTCTGGTTCTGACTGGTGTTCTGGTTCTGTCCTAGTGTTCTGGTTCTGACCTAGTGTTGTGGTTCTGACCTAGTGTTCTGGTTCTGTCCTAGTGTTCTGGTTCTGACTGGTGTTGTGGTTCTGTCCTAGTGTTCTGGTTCTGACTGGTGTTGTGGTTCTGTCCTAGTGTTGTGGTTCTGACTGGTGTTCTGGTTCTGTCCTAGTGTTCTGGTTCTGACCTAGTGTTCTGGTTCTGTCCTAGTGTTCTGGTTCTGACCTAGTGTTCTGGTTCTGACCTAGTGTTCTGGTTCTGTCCTGGTGTTCTGGTTCTGTCCTAGTGTTCTGGTTCTGACTGGTGTTCTGGTTCTGTCCTAGTGTTCTGGTTCTGACTGGTGTTCTGGTTCTGTCCTAGTGTTCTGGTTCTGACCTAGTGTTGTGGTTCTGTCCTAGTGTTCTGGTTCTGTCCTAGTGTTCTGGTTCTGACCTAGTGTTCTGGTTCTGACCTAGTGTTCTGGTTCTGACTTGTGTTCTGGTTCTGTCCTAGTGTTCTGGTTCTGACCTAGTGTTCTGGTTCTGTCCTAGTGTTCTGGTTCTGACTGGTGTTCTGGTTCTGTCCTAGTGTTCTGGTTCTGACCTAGTGTTGTGGTTCTGTCCTAGTGTTCTGGTTCTGTCCTAGTGTTCTGGTTCTGACCTAGTGTTCTGGTTCTGACCTAGTGTTCTGGTTCTGACTTGTGTTCTGGTTCTGTCCTAGTGTTCTGGTTCTGACCTAGTGTTCTGGTTCTGTCCTAGTGTTCTGGTTCTGACTGGTGTTCTGGTTCTGTCCTAGTGTTCTGGTTCTGACCTAGTGTTGTGGTTCTGTCCTAGTGTTGTGGTTCTGTCCTAATGTTCTGGTTCTGACCTGTGTTCTGGTTCTGACCTGCTGTGGGCGGGTTTCTCGGTGAACACTCTCAGGACGAAGCTTCCCCTCCGGTGCGGTTCGAAGGTGGACGGGACGATGACAAAGTCTCCGGGCGGCAGCTTGAAGCGATCGCAGACGTCCCTCAGGTTGGTGAAGGTCCGACTGCGAGCCGCCGGCGCCGACCTCAGCAGGACGTCTGGACCCAGGTGGACGTTGGAGCGACCTTTATACTGAGCACAGAAGAAGAAGGGTCAGAACACAAAGACCAGGCTGAGCTCCGCCCTGCTGAAGCTCAACATGCACGACCTTTTCAACATGCACGACCTTTTCAACATAAACGACCTTTTCAACATGCACCACCTTTTCAACATGCACGACCTTTTCAACATGCACGACCTTTTCAACATACACGACCTTTTCAACATGCACGACCTTTTCAACAGCCACGACCTTTTCAACATACACGACCTTTTCAACATAAACAACCTTTTCAACATGCACAACCTTTTCAACATGCACGACCTTTTCAACATAAACAACCTTTTCAACATGCACAACCTTTTCAACATAAACAACCTTTTCAACATGCACAACCTTTTCAACATAAACAACCTTTTCAACATAAACAACCTTTTCAACATACACAACCTTTTCAACATGCACAACCTTTTCAACATGCACAACCTTTTCAACATGCACAACCTTTTCATCACTGACGGTTCCTCTGTAGTTTGTTGGTCAAACAGATGAACTCACTGAACTCAAACATCTGGTGCAAACATCATCCTGGTAGCTTCAGTAGAAACATCTGGACCAGCTGGAGTTTATTGGAGATGTTTGAAACGCCTTCAATGACCTCCAGCTGGTCCAGGAGCTACGACTGAAACCACGAGGATGACCTGGAGGACTGAGGACCTTCCTGGACCTGCAGACCGTTCGGTGTTTTACTGAACCTTCACGTGATTTAAGCTGCAACAGAAAGGTGCTTTAACCGGACAAACGTTCCTCAGAGTCCAGGTCTGCTGTGAGTCTCTGTGCTGCAGATTCGTTGTTGTGATTTCAGTCTCTCCGTCGGTGAACCTGAACCTGAACCTGAACCCTGCAGGGTC
This sequence comes from Dascyllus trimaculatus, assembly GCA_024666655.1. Classification (NCBI taxonomy): domain Eukaryota; kingdom Metazoa; phylum Chordata; class Actinopteri; family Pomacentridae; genus Dascyllus; species Dascyllus trimaculatus. Next base: position 54,725 of record JAMOIN010000100.1, read on the forward strand.
AGAACCCGTGGCGGCTTTAAGACCCGCGTTCATGTCTTTGTCTTGTCAGGACTCACCTGATCAGGAACCTGCAAGAGAAAACAAACAGACGAATGTTCAGGATTCATAAAGAACCTCCTCAATCATCAGAAACTCCAGACACTCGACTGGATAAAGACGGTTCTGTCTGCTGCAGCGTTCCTCTGTTCTGTGAAGCAGCAGAAGAAGAAACGTTCCCTAGAACATTAACGTTCTACAGAACCCAGGTTCACACGTGTTGCATCACTTCCTGCCACGTTCTGAGGGGACAACAGGAAAAGAACGGCTTCAACAGAACGTGAAGCTGATCGGTTCTTCAGGACCCTGAGCGGTTTGTGTTCGGACCTCGTAGACGGAGAACCCGATGGTGTTGAGTTCTCGTCCGAGGCGTCGTTCTCTGCGAGCGTCTTTCTGCATGAGGCCGATCAGAACCGTGCAGCCGTCCTCGCCGTCGTGAGGATCGTCGTCCTCGTCCTGCAGCCGGACCAGGAACTGAGGGTTGGAGCAGAACGTGGCTGCAGAGACACAGGAGGACCCGTCACTAGGTACAGAACACTAGAACACGCAGAACACATAGAACACATAGAACACTAGAACACTAGAGCACATAGAACACATAGAACACTAGAGCACATAGAACACATAGAACACATAGAACACTAGAGCACATAGAACACTAGAACACATAGAACACATAGAACACATACAACACTAGAACATAGAACACATAGAACACTAGAACACATAGAACACATAGAACACATACAACACATACAACACTAGAACACATAGAACACATAGAACACTAGAACACGCAGAACACATAGAACACATAGAACACTAGAACACTAGAACACACAGAACACATAGAACACGAGAACACTAGAACACATAGAACACTAGAACACATAGAACACATAGAACACTAGAACTAATAGAACACTAAAACACTAGAACATAGAACACACAGAACACATAGAACACATAGAACACTAGAACACTAGGACACTAGAACACTAGAACACTAGAACACATAGAACACATAGAACACTAGAACTAATAGAACACTAAAACACTAGAACATAGAACACACAGAACACATAGAACACATAGAACACTAGAACACTAGGACACTAGAACACTAGAACACTAGAACACATAGAACACCAGAACACTAGAACACATAAAACACATAGAACACGAGAACACTAGAACACATAGAACACTAGAACATAGAACACATAGAACACTAGAACACATAGAACACATAGAACACTAGAACTAATAGAACACATAGAACACTAGAACAAAGAACACATAGAACACGAGAACACTAGAACACATAGAACACTAGAACATAGAACACATAGAACACTAGAACACATAGAACACATAGAACACTAGAACATAGAACACATAGAACACTAGAACTAATAGAACACATAGAACACTAGAACACATAGAACACGAGAACACTAGAACACATAGAACACTAGAACATAGAACACATAGAACACTATAACACATAGAACACATAGAACACTAGAACACTAGAACATAGAACACTAGAACTCTAGAACATAGAACACATAGAACGCATAGAACTAATAGAACACTAGAACACTAGAACATAGAACAAATAGAACACTAGAACACTAGAACACGCAGAACACATAGAACACTAGAACACTAGAACACTAGAACATAGAACACATAGAACACTAGAACTAATAGAACACTAGAACACTAGAACATAGAACACATAGAACACTAGAACTAATAGAACACTAGAACACTAGAACATAGAACACATAGAACACTAGAACTAATAGAACACTATAGCACTAGAACATACAACAAATAGAACACTAGAACACATAGAACACTAGAACACATAGAACACTAGAACACTAGAACACAAAGAACACTAGAACACTAGAACACTAGAACACACAGAACACTAGAACACACAGAACACAGAACACATATAACACTAGAACACATAGAACACAAGAACACAAAGAACACTAGAACACTAGAACACTAGAACACACAGAACACATAGAACACATAGAACACTAGAACACTAGGACACTAGAACACTAGAACACTAGAACACATAGAACACATAGAACACCAGAACACTAGAACACATAGAACACATAGAACACGAGAACACTAGAACACATAGAACACTAGAACACTAGAACACATAGAACACTAGAACTAATAGAACACTAGAACACTAGAACATAGAACACATAGAACACATAGAACTAATAGAACACTAGAACACTAGAACATAGAACAAATAGAACACTAGAACACTAGAACACTAGAACACGCAGAACACATAGAACACATAGAACACTAGAACACTAGAACACATAGAACACTAGAACACAGAACACATGGAACACTAGAACTAATAGAACACTAGAACACTAGAACACGCAGAACACATAGAACACATAGAACATTAGAACACTAGAACACATAGAACACTAGAACATAGAACACATAGAACACTAGAACTAATAGAACACTAGAACACTAGAACATAGAACACATAGAACACTAGAACTAATAGAACACTAGAACACTAGAACATAGAACACATAGAACACTAGAACCAATAGAACACTATAGCACTAGAACATAGAACAAATAGAACACTAGAACACATAGAACACTAGAACACATAGAACACTAGAACACTAGAACACGCAGAACACATAGAACACTAGAACACATAGAACACTAGAACGCTAGAACACTAGAACACACAGAACACATAGAACACATAGAACACTAGAACACTAGGACACTAGAACACTAGAACACTAGAACACATAGAACACATAGAACACCAGAACACTAGAACACATAGAACACATAGAACACGAGAACACTAGAACACATAGAACACTAGAACACTAGAACACATAGAACACTAGAACTAATAGAACACTAGAACACTAGAACATAGAACACATAGAACACATAGAACTAATAGAACACTAGAACACTAGAACATAGAACAAATAGAACACTAGAACACGCAGAACACATAGAACACTAGAACACTAGAACACTAGAACACACAGAACACAGAACACTAGAACACTAGAACACATAGAACACTAGAACACTAGAACACATAGAACACTAGAACACTAGAACACTAGAACACATAGAACACTAGAACACTACAACACATAGAACACTAGAACACTAGAACACTAGAACACATAGAACACTAGAACACATAGAACACTAGAACACTAGAACACATAGAACACTAGAACACTAGAACACTAGAGCACATAGAACACTAGAACACTAGAACATGCAGAACACTAGAACACATAGAACACTAGAACACATAGAACACATAGAACACTAGAACACATAGAACACTAGAACACTAGGACACTAGGACACTAGAACACTAGAACATAGAACACATAGAACACTAGAACACATAGAACACATAGAGCACTAGAAGTAATAGAACACTAGAACACTAGAACATAGAACACATAGAACACTAGAACCAATAGAACACTATAGCACTAGAACATAGAACAAATAGAACACTAGAACACATAGAACACTAGAACACATAGAACACTAGAACACTAGAACACGCAGAACACATAGAACACTAGAACACATAGAACACTAGAACGCTAGAACACTAGAACACACAGAACACATAGAACACATAGAACACTAGAACACTAGGACACTAGAACACTAGAACACTAGAACACATAGAACACATAGAACACGAGAACACTAGAACACATAGAACACTAGAACACTAGAACACATAGAACACTAGAACACATAGAACACATAGAACACTAGAACACTAGAACACTAGGACACTAGAACACTAGAACACTAGAACACATAGAACACGAGAACACTAGGACACTAGAACACATAGAACACGAGAACACTAGAACACATAGAACACTAGAACACTAGAACACATAGAACACTAGAACACTAGAACACATAGAACACATAGAACACTAGAACACATAGAACACTAGAACACTAGAACACTAGAGCACATAGAACACTAGAACACTAGAGCACATAGAACACTAGAACACTAGAACATGCAGAACACTAGAACACATAGAACACTAGAACACATAGAACACATAGAACACTAGAACACATAGAACACTAGAACACTAGGACACTAGGACACTAGAACACTAGAACATAGAACACATAGAACACTAGAACACATAGAACACATAGAGCACTAGAAGTAATAGAACACTAGAACACTAGAACATAGAACACATAGAACACTAGAACCAATAGAACACTATAGCACTAGAACATAGAACAAATAGAACACTAGAACACATAGAACACTAGAACACATAGAACACTAGAACACTAGAACACGCAGAACACATAGAACACTAGAACACATAGAACACTAGAACGCTAGAACACTAGAACACACAGAACACATAGAACACAGAACACTAGAACACTAGGACACTAGAACACTAGAACACTAGAACACATAGAACACATAGAACACGAGAACACTAGAACACATAGAACACTAGAACACTAGAACACATAGAACACTAGAACACATAGAACACATAGAACACTAGAACACTAGAACACTAGGACACTAGAACACTAGAACACTAGAACACATAGAACACGAGAACACTAGGACACTAGAACACATAGAACACGAGAACACTAGAACACATAGAACACTAGAACACTAGAACACATAGAACACGAGAACACTAGAACACATAGAACACTAGAACACTAGAACACATAGAACACTAGAACACATAGAACACATAGAACACTAGAACTAATAGAACACTAGAACACTAGAACATAGAACACATAGAACACATAGAACTAATAGAACACTAGAACACTAGAACATAGAACAAATAGAACACTAGAACACTAGAACACTAGAACACGCAGAACACATAGAACACTAGAACACTAGAACACTAGAACACACAGAACACATAGAACACTAGAACACTAGAACACATAGAACACTAGAACACTAGAACACATAGAACACTAGAACACTAGAACACTAGAACACATAGAACACTAGAACACTACAACACATAGAACACTAGAACACTAGAACACTAGAACACATAGAACACTAGAACACATAGAACACATAGAACACTAGAACACATAGAACACTAGAACACTAGAACACTAGAGCACATAGAACACTAGAACACTAGAACATGCAGAACACTAGAACACTAGAACACACAGAACACATAGAACACATAGAACACTAGAACACTAGAACAATAGAACACTAGAACACATAGAACACATAGAACACGAGAACACTAGAACACATAGAACACTAGAACACTAGAACACATAGAACACGAAAACACTAAAACACATAGAACACTAGAACACTAGAACACATAGAACACATAGAACACATAGAACACTAGAACTAATAGAACACTAGAACATAGAACACATAGAACACATAGAACTAATAGAACACTAGAACACTAGAACATAGAACAAATAGAACACTAGAACACTAGAACACGCAGAACACATAGAACACTAGAACACTAGAACACACAGAACACATAGAACACTAGAACACTAGAACACATAGAACACTAGAACACTAGAACACATAGAACACTACAACACTACAACACATAGAACACTAGAACACTAGAACACTAGAACACATAGAACACTAGAACACATAGAACACATAGAACACTAGAACACATAGAACACTAGAACACTAGAACACATAGAACACTAGAACACTAGAACACTAGAGCACATAGAACACTAGAACACTAGAACATGCAGAACACTAGAACACATAGAACACTAGAACACATAGAACACATAGAACACTAGAACACATAGAACACTAGAACACATAGAACACTAGAACACTAGGACACATAGAACACTAGAACACTAGAACACATAGAACACTAGAACACATAGAACACATAGAGCACTAGAACATAGAACAGGTGTTTAGAAGGTGTTGCTACAGATGTTCCAGGTGTCTGCTGAAGGCTGTGCAGATCCTGAGGGATTTTTTAACGTTCTAAAGGTTCTGGAGGAGGCTTCAGCTCTAACTGAACAGGCGTGTTGTGGTTCAGAGGGTTCACCGTAGAACCCTCTGGTCTCCTGGTTCTACAGTCGTACCGGGGTAGTTCCTGCAGCCGCCGGCGGTCGAGCCGACTCTCCACACGCCTTCGAACTCTACGAAGTTCCACCGGCCGACGTGGTCGCTGGTCAGCGTGTCGGGCGTCAAGTTACAGATGTCGAGGCGGGAAAACTGCCGCAGGAAGTCGCGGTAGGACATCCTGCAAAGAGACGACACGTTCTAGCAGAGAACCACTGAGAACAGAGCTCCAGCAGCAGGAGGCGTTCACCAACCAGAACTCCCCGTCATCTGCAGAATGATCGAGCCGCCGCCGCTCCTCCGGCTGGACTCCGGTCCATTCAGTGGAGCTGAGGAGGAGAACCGAGTTAGAACCAACACAAGAACCAAATAACACGGGTCCAGACCAGAACGGGTCTGGACCACCTGTCCCCCATCAGATACCAAAGACAGAACGGAGAAGACGGACGAGTTTCTGTTGGTTCAGACCGGAAACCTGAGAACTGTGATGGAACCAACACCAAGGGACTCACTCGTCGCTCCAGGCGCCGGTCCACTCCACGTGACCCCAGGGGTTCCTGATCCGGACCAGCTCCACCGGAGAACCGAAGTGATGGACCTGCAGAACCAAACTACAGCTGTAAACATCCAGACGTCTGGACCGGACTATTTCCCAGAATGCCTCACCTGCTCGGCCGCCGTGATGGAGTAGGCGTGGCCTTTGACCAGCTTCTGGCGCGTGACGGCCTCCGTCTCACGAGAGCTGGAGATCTGAGAAAAACCAGAGCCTCGTTCAGGTGGAACCAAGCGGAGAACATCTACCTGTGTTCAGTTTTCTCAGATGTTGGAAACAGGGCTTTACATCGATGGAGCAGCCGAGCAGCGAGCCTCGCCTCAGGGCTTTCCTCATGATGTTGAAGAGGAACGGCGGCGCCTCCTGCAGGTCGTAGCTCTCAGCGATGCCGCCGGTGAAATCCTCGAAACCCTCAATGCTGGAGCCTCCAGTCAGAGCTTCATAGGAGCCGTTCAGCCTGCAGGCACAGAACAGGGACCAGGAACCCTCCGTCAGACTGGGAGGTCGTTTCTACACTGTGTGAATGTTTTCAAACACCTGGAAGAAAATCATGTAACATATGATCTGATCCAGGCATCATGGAGGATGGAGGGAATGAATAAAGCAATGAAAAGAGTCTCTGAGGGTCTGGAGCAGCGCTTTATAAAACCACCATTATTATTATGATTTCATGTCAGACTGTAGTTTATTTATAGACAATTACTACGTTTTTATTAGACAGTTATTCTCAGTTATTTTGAATTACTGATGTTTTTGTGCCTCTAGACGCCACTAGTTCTCACTATTTTTGTTGTTTTTACAGTTTTTTGTTTTACGGGATTTGTTTGTTTGTTTGTTTGTTAGTTTGTTAGTTTATTTGTTACATTTTTCAAACTTTTCCTGACCATATATTTTTTACAGTGTGGCCTTTCTGGTTCTCGCTCTGTTTGTTTTCCAGGCGTCCGGTGTTTACTGAGCAAACTGCTGCTGCTCCACCCTGCAGCCAATCAGCAGCAACACACACACTCACACACACACTCTCACACACACACTCTCACACACACACACTCACACACACACACACACACACACTCACACACACACACTCACACACACACACACCCAGCTGCTGACTGGACTCCTCTGTTTGCCGGTGGAATCCCGTCCAACCAGGAGCTGCTGTAACGTCTGATTCTCGACAGCAGCTTCAGATCATCGACCAGTGAAGCTGCTGATGCTTGTTGATGTTTTTAATCCTGCATCACTGAACCCTGAACCTCTGAGCTACATGCTAACACCAGCATGCTAATATAACAGTGCTAACAGGTTTCACAGCCGTGATGCTAACATGTTCTCCATGTTAGCTTAGCATCTCTTACTTGGCGTAGGCCTTCTCCAGCAGGGCGCTCCAGAACTCTCTTCCCTCTGCCGACTGGACGAACATCAGCTTCCCGTCTCTGGTGGGCAGCCGGTCGTCCACCACCACGTCCACCCACTCCCCGAACTGCCAGAACTACAGACGGACACGTAAACATGGCGTCACATCGTCTGGAGTCCCCACCCAACGATACCCTATGGTTCCTATTAAAATAAGAGCTTCATTAAGGTTAGCGGATGCTTGTCGTCATGGTTACATGAATAAACAGACGGTACGGTTGGAGGAAACAACGCTAACGTCACTCAGGGACCGTGATCTCTGGGGTTAATCGGTGTTTTGGGGACCCGTTCACCCACCCAGACCTCCTCCATTAACCAGCCGTGAGGCTCTTTAACTACATCTCCTGGTTACAGTGACCACTGGGGGGCGCTGCTACTGGGACAGAAACAGGCTTTGATGCTTCCACACATGACCTGCAGAGGGCGCTAACAATGTGAGTTTACAGGAGGACCAACCAAAGCATCCCAGAATCCAGTCCCTCCCTCAGTCGGACCTGGGACCTGCTGGTCTTGTTGTGGACTCAGGACTTGTTGGTTTTAACTCCAGACTCTGACAGTTTAACCTGGATCAGTTCCTGTCTTTAGGACTGAGAGCGTCGCCCCTGAACGCATCATCAGTTCTGCTGTGTGATGCGTTCAGGGCCTGGCGTTGAGCAGTTTCAGTCCAGATCTGAGCCCTTCAGGGACGCTCTGTAAAAGCCAGCGCTGCATTACGTCAGCTCCAGTGGGGACGACCTCAGAGCTCAGACCGAAGCAGCAACGACTTCACAGACTTCAGACGACAGAAATCATCAAGAGTTTCCTCAAACTGAGTCACAAACAGTTTTTAGCTGCTCTGGAATCATTCACCAAGTGTCCTGCAGGAGGCGCTGCAGCTGTACAGCGAACACACAAACACACTTATACTGAAGGAAACAACACATTCATTAACATCTTTATCTCAGTACTCATAGTAAGAAACCAGTAGTCTTATATTTGAACACCAGTAGTCTTATATTTGAACACTAGTAGTCTTATATTTGAACACCAGTAGTCTTATATTTAGACACCAGTAGTCTTATATTTGAACACTAGTAGTCTTATATTTAGACACCTGTAGTCTTATATTTGAACACCAGTAGTCTTATATTTGAGCACCTGTAGTCTTATATTTGAACACCTGTAGTCTTATATTTGAGCACCTGTAGTCTTATATTTGAACACCAGTAGTCTTATATTTGAACACCTGTAGTCTTATATTTGAACACCAGTAGTCTTATATTTGAACACCTGTAGTCTTATATTTGAACACCAGTAGTCTTATATTTGAACACTAGTAGTCTTATATTTGAACACTAGTAGTCTTATATTTGAGCACCAGTAGTCTTATATTTGAACACCAGTAGTCTTATATTTGAACACCAGTAGTCTTATATTTGAACACCAGTAGTCTTATATTTGAACACCAGTAGTCTTATATTTGAACACCTGTAGTCTTATATTTGAACACTAGTAGTCTTATATTTGAACACCTGTAGTCTTATATTTGAACACTAGTAGTCTTATATTTGAACACCAGTAGTCTTATATTTGAACACCAGTAGTCTTATATTTGAACACTAGTAGTCTTATATTTGAACACCAGTAGTCTTATATTTGAGCACCTGGAAGTGGAAGATGCCGGCGTACTGGGAGGTGAAGCTCTGGCCAGGAGGAACCACCCTGGTCAGGATCTGAGGGTCCAGAGTCAGAGAAGCGATGGCCGCCAACAGCCAACAGTCACCTGGACAACAGGAGGACAGGAGGAGGAGCTTAACTACCTGACACAGGTCACATGACCACACCTGTCACAGCTTTACATAGTGAGGAGATCTCTCCACTGTGGGGTCGTTTCTTCTCACCCAGTTCTCCTTGACAGATGTCGGTTCTTTTGGCTCCATCAATGATGAACTGCGGATCAGAACACAGCTCCTGATTGGACGAGACAGCAGGTGGTTATTGATTATCAGTCAGAGTTTCTCTGATGAGTCCTGTCACTCAGAGTTTGTTCTTCAGCTCTCATCACGACGTCATCAGTGCTACCAGAATGATCTGACATGTCCAGTCTGTCCTCCTGCTTCCTGGAAACTCCAGGTCCGTGTAGAAAACAACATACAGCAGCTGATAACTACCTGGAGGCTCCACTTCCTGTCTGAACAGGAAGTCCCACTCTGCAATAAATCCTGAAGCCCAGCTTTTATATTCACATCACAGGAATGTCCTTGTTTAAGACGTCAAACTGAAACTCTGATTCATTCACATCAGAAAGTAAAGCGAGGTGATTCCACCTGTTCAGGTGTGACAGCAGCTCATTATCAGGTTGATATTTCCTGCACTGAGTCACACAGACTTTATCTTTGATATCTGGTAGCTGCTGTTTGTTCAGACTGACCTCCAAACCCAACTGCCCATTTAGCCACAAACCAGGTAAAAGACCAGATAAACAAACCAGGTAATCTGAGAACTGGAGGTCACCTGTTCCCCTGACTCCACCTTCTACCTGCAGCACCTCACCGCCTCACTGGACGGAAGATTCTCAGAGACAAACATGTTTGCAGATGATGCAGTTTTGTCTGTTCATAGCAGCAGAGATGCTGAACTTCAGCAGGAACGCTGGGATTAGCTTCTCCTTATCTGGAGCTGGTTCATGTGGCTTTACGTTAAAATCACACGCGTGTCATTTTACATCAGACGTGTGAGTTCACATAGCTTTTAGTAACTTTAGTGATGCTTCACAGAAAATGTCAAATACAAACAGAAGAATTCAGTGGAATGTAGCTCTGTAGTCTCTACCGTGCTCCCCATCGCTCACCGTGGGCCGCTTCCACTCCACGCCCCTGGTTCTGGACGAGTGGCGTCCCAGCTGGTCGTAGCCCAGAGAGTCCCGGGTCGCCGGGAACGCCGGGTCGCAGAACACGGAACCGTTCTGCAGACAGTCCAGCTGCAGCTGCTCAAAGTTCTGCTGGTTGAAGGAAACAACGTTGGACCTGCTGCCGGCGCCGTCCTCCAGCCGGGACTTCCTCCTCGCCAGCTCCGCCGCCATGCACGCCATCCTGAGGTCTACCGAGGTCTACTGAGATCTACTGAGATCTACTGAGATCTACCGAGGTCTACCGAGATCTACTGAGATCTACTGAGATCTACCGAGATCTACTGAGGTCTACTGAGATCTACTGAGGTCTACCGAGGTCTACCGAGGTCTGCTGAGATCTACTGAGGTCTACCGAGGTCTACCGAGGTCTGCTGAGATCTACTGAGATCTACTGAGATCTACCGAGGTCTACCGAGATCTACTGAGGTCTACTGAGATCTACTGAGATCTACCGAGATCTACTGAGGTCTACTGAGATCTACTGAGGTCTACCGAGGTCTACCGAGGTCTGCTGAGATCTACTGAGGTCTACCGAGGTCTACCGAGGTCTGCTGAGATCTATTGAGGTCTGCTGAGATCTACTGAGATCTACTAACGTCTACTGAGATCTACTAACGTCTACCGAGGTCTACTAACGTCTACCGAGGTCTACCGAGGTCTACTGAGATCTACTAACGTCTACCGAGGTCTACCGAGGTCTGCTAAGTCTCCTGTCTTCTGTATCAGCTGAGATGCTGCCGGCGGTCTGAGCGTCTGCTTCAGGTGTTGGCTGCGTGTGAACCGTGTGTCCCAGTTATAATGTGCTCAGGTGACCAGGGGCGGAGCTTCAGTCCAGGTGAGGGATCAGCGTGATATCAGTTGGCTCTGAATTATTCAGAGAGCAAACAGTCTGAGGTGTTTACACTCAGCAGCAACACCTGATGAAAACACCTGAAACACACCTGAACCTGCAGATGAACATCTAGACGAAGACACAGGAGAGCAGATAAACAACAACAACAACAACAACATTAAAAACAACAACAACAACAACATTAAAAACAACAACAACAAGTCTGTTCAACTCCCATTTTGACCGATCAGCTCCCGTCTCATTTTAACTCACTGTGGAACCAGAACATCATGAAGGCTCCTTCATGGAACATCTATGAGAACTCAGATGTCTTCTGTCAGCAGGACTCAGTCAGAATGTTCTCCTGATGTTCTGCTGATGTTATACTAATGTTCTGCTGATGTTCTGCTGATGTTATACTAATGTTCTGCTAATGTTATGCTGATGTTCTGCTGATGTTATACTAATGTTCTGCTGATGTTATACTAATGTTCTGCTGATGTTATACTAATGTTCTGCTGATGTTCTGCTGATGTTATACTAATGTTCTGCTAATGTTATGCTGATGTTCTGCTGATGTTCTGCTGATGTTATACTGATGTTATACTGATGTTCTGCTAATGTTATACTAATGTTCTGCTGATGTTCTGCTGATGTTCTGCTGATGTTCTGCTAATGTTCTGCTGATGTTCTGCTGATGTTATACCAATGTTCTGCTAATGTTCTGCTGATGTTCTGCTGATGTTCTGCTAATGTTCTGCTGATGTTCTGCTGATGTTATACCAATGTTCTGCTGATGTTCTGCTAATGTTCTGCTGATGTTCTGCTAATGTTCTGCTGATGTTCTGCTGATGTTCTGCTAATGTTCTGCTAATGTTCTGCTGATGTTATACCAATGTTCTGCTGATGTTATACTAATGTTCTGCTGATGTTATGCTAATGTTCTGCTAATGTTCTGCGGATGTTCTGCTAATGTTCTGCTGATGTTCTGCTGATGTTATACTAATGTTCTGCTGATGTTCTGCTGATGTTATACTAATGTTCTGCTAATGTTATACTGATGTTATACTGATGTTATGCTGATGTTATACTAATGTTCTGCTGATGTTCTGCTGATGTTATACTAATGTTCTGCTAATGTTATACTGATGTTATACTGATGTTATGCTGATGTTATACTAATGTTCTGCTGATGTTCTGCTGATGTTCTGCTGATGTTATACTAATGTTCTGCTAATGTTATGCTGATGTTCTGCTGATGTTCTGCTGATGTTATACTGATGTTATACTGATGTTCTGCTAATGTTATACTAATGTTCTGCTGATGTTCTGCTGATGTTCTGCTGATGTTATACTAATGTTCTGCTGATGTTCTGCTGATGTTCTGCTAATGTTATACTAATGTTCTGCTGATGTTCTGCTGATGTTCTGCTGATGTTCTGCTGATGTTCTGCTAATGTTCTGCTGATGTTATACCAATGTTCTCCTGATGTTCTGCTGATGTTATACTAATGTTCTGCTAATGTTATACTGATGTTATGCTGATGTTATACTAATGTTCTGCTGATGTTCTGCTGATGTTATACTAATGTTCTGCTAATGTTATGCTGATGTTCTGCTGATGTTATACTGATGTTATACTGATGTTCTGCTAATGTTATACTAATGTTCTGCTGATGTTCTGCTGATGTTCTGCTGATGTTATACCAATGTTCTGCTAATGTTCTGCTGATGTTCTGCTGATGTTCTGCTAATGTTCTGCTGATGTTCTGCTGATGTTATACCAATGTTCTGCTGATGTTCTGCTAATGTTCTGCTGATGTTCTGCTAATGTTCTGCTGATGTTCTGCTAATGTTCTGCTGATGTTCTGCTGATGTTCTGCTGATGTTCTGCTAATGTTCTGCTAATGTTCTGCTGATGTTATACCAATGTTCTGCTGATGTTATACTAATGTTCTGCTGATGTTATGCTAATGTTCTGCTAATGTTCTGCTAATGTCCTGCGGATGTTCTGCTAATGTTCTGCTGATGTTCTGCTGATGTTATACTAATGTTCTGCTGATGTTCTGCTGATGTTATACTAATGTTCTGCTAATGTTATACTGATGTTATACTGATGTTATGCTGATGTTATACTAATGTTCTGCTGATGTTCTGCTGATGTTATGCTAATGTTCTGCTAATGTTATGCTGATGTTCTGCTGATGTTCTGCTGATGTTATACTGATGTTATACTGATGTTCTGCTAATGTTATACTAATGTTCTGCTGATGTTCTGCTGATGTTCTGCTGATGTTATACCAATGTTCTGCTAATGTTCTGCTGATGTTCTGCTGATGTTCTGCTAATGTTCTGCTGATGTTATACCAATGTTCTGCTGATGTTCTGCTAATGTTCTGCTAATGTTCTGCTGATGTTCTGCTAATGTTCTGCTGATGTTCTGCTAATGTTCTGCTGATGTTCTGCTGATGTTCTGCTAATGTTCTGCTGATGTTCTGCTGATGTTCTGCTAATGTTCTGCTGATGTTCTGCTAATGTTCTGCTAATGTTCTGCTAATGTTCTGCTGATGTTATACCAATGTTCTGCTGATGTTATACTAATGTTCTGCTGATGTTATGCTAATGTTCTGCTAATGTTCTGCTAATGTTTTGCGGATGTTCTGCTAATGTTCTGCTGATGTTCTGCTAATGTTCTGCTAATGTTCTGCTGATGTTCTGCTAATGTTCTGCTAATGTTCTGCTGATGTTATGCTGATGTTATGCTAATGTTCTGCTAATGTTATGCTGATGTTCTGCTAATGTTCTGCTAATGTTCTGCTGATGTTATGCTGATGTTATGCTAATGTTCTGCTAATGTTATGCTGATGTTCTGCTAATGTTCTGCTAATGTTCTGCTGATGTTCTGCTAATGTTCTGCTAATGTTCTGCTAATGTTCTGCTAATGTTATGCTAATGTTCTGCTGATGTTCTGCTGACGTTCTGCTGATGTTCTGCTGACGTTCTGCTGATGTTCTGCTGATGTTCTGCTTCTCTCTGTATTTGAATTGTACATGTGTTTGTTTGTTGTCTTTAATGTTTCAGTGTAAATAATCAGGATTCAGGTCTGGTTGAAGGTTGATTCTGAATTTTTACACAGAACTTATATTTATACCATTTTTTAAAAAAACTCCTCATCGACCTGCTTTACTGTTGGTTTAAATTCAGTCTGTTTCATGACTGTCTATGGGTAGTTTATATGAGTTAACATGACTGTCTATGGGTAGTTTATATGTTAACATGACTGTCTATGGGTAGTTTATATGTTAACATGACTGTCTATGGGTAGTTTATGTGAGTTAACATGACTGTCTATGGGTAGTTTATATGTTAACATGACTGTCTATGGGTAGTTTATATGTTAACATGACTGTCTATGGGTAGTTTATATGTTAACATGACTGTCTATGGGTAGTTTATATGAGTTAACATGACTGTCTATGGGTAGTTTATATGTTAACATGACTGTCTATGGGTAGTTTATATGTTAACATGACTGTCTATGGGTAGTTTATATGTTAACATGACTGTCTATGGGTAGTTTATATGAGTTAACATGACTGTCTATGGGTAGTTTATATGAGTTAACATGACTGTCTATAGGTAGTTTATATGAGTTAACATGACTGTCTATGGGTAGTTTATATGTTAACATGACTGTCTATGGGTAGTTTATATGTTAACATGACTGTCTATGGGTAGTTTATATGTTAACATGACTGTCTATGGGTAGTTTATATGAGTTAACATGACTGTCTATGGGTAGTTTATATGTTAACATGACTGTCTATGGGTAGTTTATATGTTAACATGACTGTCTATGGGTAGTTTACATGAGTTAACATGACTGTCTATGGGTAGTTTATATGAGTTAACATGACTGTCTATGGGTAGTTTATATAAGTTAACATGACTGTCTATGGGTAGTTTATATGAGTTAACATGACTGTCTATGGGTAGTTTATAAGTTAACATGACTGTCTATGGGTAGTTTATATGAGTTAACATGACTGTCTATGGGTAGTTTATATAAGTTAACATGACTGTCTATGGGTAGTTTACATGAGTTAACATGACTGTCTATGGGTAGTTTATATGTTAACATGACTGTCTATGGGTAGTTTATATGAGTTAACATGACTGTCTATGGGTAGTTTATGTGAGTTAACATGACTGTCTATGGGTAGTTTACATGAGTTAACATGACTGTCTATGGGTAGTTTATATGTTAACATGACTGTCTATGGGTAGTTTATATGTTAACATGACTGTCTATGGGTAGTTTACATGAGTTAACATGACTGTCAATGGGTAGTTTATATGTTAACATGACTGTCTATGGGTAGTTTATATGAGTTAACATGACTGTCTATGGGTAGTTTATGTGAGTTAACATGACTGTCTATGGGTAGTTTACATGAGTTAACATGACTGTCTATGGGTAGTTTATATGTTAACATGACTGTCTATGGGTAGTTTACATGAGTTAACATGACTGTCTATGGGTAGTTTACATGAGTTAACATGACTGTCTATGGGTAGTTTATATGTTAACATGACTGTCTATGGGTAGTTTACATGAGTTAACATGACTGTCTATGGGTAGTTTATATGTTAACATGACTGTCTATGGGTAGTTTATATAAGTTAACATGACTGTCTATAGGTAGTTAATATGAGTTAACATGACTGTCTATGGGTAGTTTATATAAGTTAACATGACTGTCTATGGGTAGTTTATAAGTTAACATGACTGTCTATGGGTAGTTTATATAAGTTAACATGACTGTCTATAGGTAGTTAATATGAGTTAACATGACTGTCTATGGGTAGTTTATATAAGTTAACATGACTGTCTATGGGTAGTTTATATGAGTTAACATGACTGTCTATGGGTAGTTTATATGAGTTAACATGACTGTCTATGGGTAGTTTATATAAGTTAACATGACTGTCTATGGGTAGTTTATATGAGTTAACATGACTGTCTATGGGTAGTTTATATGAGTTAACATGACTGTCTATGGGTAGTTTATATGAGTTAACATGACTGTCTATGGGTAGTTTATATGAGTTAACATGACTGTCTATGGGTAGTTTATATGAGTTAACATGACTGTCTATGGGTAGTTTATATGTTAACATGACTGTCTATGGGTAGTTTATATAAGTTAACATGACTGTCTATAGGTAGTTAATATGAGTTAACATGACTGTCTATGGGTAGTTTATATGTTAACATGACTGTCTATGGGTAGTTTATAAGTTAACATGACTGTCTATGGGTAGTTTATATGAGTTAACATGACTGTCTATGGGTAGTTTATAAGTTAACATGACTGTCTATGGGTAGTTTATATGTTAACATGACTGTCTATGGGTAGTTTATGTGAGTTAACATGACTGTCTATGGGTAGTTTATATGAGTTAACATGACTGTCTATGGGTAGTTTATATGAGTTAACATGACTGTCTATGGGTAGTTTATATGAGTTAACATGACTGTCTATGGGTAGTTTATATGAGTTAACATGACTGTCTATGGGTAGTTTATATAAGTTAACATGACTGTCTATGGGTAGTTTATATGAGTTAACATGACTGTCTATGGGTAGTTTATATGAGTTAACATGACTGTCTATGGGTAGTTTATATGTTAACATGACTGTCTATGGGTAGTTTATATGTTAACATGACTGTCTATGGGTAGTTTATATGAGTTAACATGACTGTCTATGGGTAGTTTATATGTTAACATGACTGTCTATGGGTAGTTTATATGAGTTAACATGACTGTCTATGGGTAGTTTATATGTTAACATGACTGTCTATGGGTAGTTTATAAGTTAACATGACTGTCTATGGGTAGTTTATATGAGTTAACATGACTGTCTATGGGTAGTTTATGAGTTAACATGACTGTCTATGGGTAGTTTATATGAGTTAACATGACTGTCTATGGGTAGTTTATATGAGTTAACATGACTGTCTATGGGTAGTTTATATGAGTTAACATGACTGTCTATGGGTAGTTTATATGTTAACATGACTGTCTATGGGTAGTTTATGTGAGTTAACATGACTGTCTATGGGTAGTTTATATAAGTTAACATGACTGTCTATGGGTAGTTTATGTGAGTTAACATGACTGTCTATGGGTAGTTTACATGAGTTAACATGACTGTCTATGGGTAGTTTATATAAGTTAATATGACTGTCTATGGGTAGTTTATATAAGTTAATATGACTGTCTATGGGTAGTTTATATAAGTTAATATGACTGTCTATGGGTAGTTTATATAAGTTAATATGACTGTCTATGGGTAGTTTATATGAGTTAACATGACTGTCTATGGGTAGTTTATATGAGTTAATATGACTGTCTATGGGTAGTTTATATGAGTTAACATGACTGTCTATGGGTAGTTTATATGAGTTAATATGACTGTCTATGGGTAGTTTATATAAGTTAACATGACTGTCTATGGGTAGTTTATGTGAGTTAACATGACTGTCTATGGGTAGTTTATAAGTTAATATGACTGTCTATGGGTAGTTTATATAAGTTAATATGACTGTCTATGGGTAGTTTATATGAGTTAACATGACTGTCTATGGGTAGTTTATATGTTAACATGACTGTCTATGGGTAGTTTATGTGAGTTAACATGACTGTCTATGGGTAGTTTATGTGAGTTAACATGACTGTCTATGGGTAGTTTATGTGAGTTAACATGACTGTCTATGGGTAGTTTATATGAGTTTATATGACTGTCTATGGGTAGTTTATAAGTTAACATGACTGTCTATGGGTAGTTTATATAAGTTAATATGACTGTCTATGGGTAGTTTATGTGAGTTAACATGACTGTCTATGGGTAGTTTATATAAGTTAATATGACTGTCTATGGGTAGTTTATGTGAGTTAACATGACTGTCTATGGGTAGTTTATGTGAGTTAACATGACTGTCTATGGGTAGTTTATGTGAGTTAACATGACTGTCTATGGGTAGTTTATGTGAGTTAACATGACTGTCTATGGGTAGTTTATATGAGTTAACATGACTGTCTATGGGTAGTTTATATGAGTTTATATGACTGTCTATGGGTAGTTTATGTGTCAGAGGAAGTTCTCTTCGTGTGGAACCTTCTGAACTTCCCTCTGTGTTTGTTTCAGTTCTGCTGGTTCTCTTTACGTCTCTACCGAACCCCCGAACCTCGGTTCTGTTTTCCTCTGGACACATCTGGAGCAGCCTGGAGAGCTTCTGCGTCCTGACGCAGCGCTGCGGCCGCCCACGGAGCTCCTCCTCCGGCGGGGCGGCGGCTCGACACTCGGAGAGGAAAAGTTTGAGAGAAATCTGCGGAGTTTTCAGCGAACCTCTCTGAGCTCCATCATGTCGGGCGTGGCGTCCACTCTGGCCAAGAAACGCGCTCTGGCCGCCGGATTCGGCACCAACTCCAACGC
>JAMOIN010001506.1:0-73354 GCA_024666655.1 Dascyllus trimaculatus
TGAACAGGCCCTGATGGAGAGCCTGGCGGGCTGTGGTGCAGGGGGCCCCCAAAAGCTGTGCTCAGCAGCCCGTTGATCTTGGCCGGGGAGCCCGGTGTGCTGGGCTGTGGTCCTGGGGAGCTGTGTGGACAGGCTCTGCTGGGGAGCCGTGTGAACAGGGTCTGATGGAGAGCCATTCGGGCTGTGGTTCTTGGGGGCCCCCGTGTGCTGTGTTGGGGGGCCTGGTGAGCTGGGCTGGGGAGCCCGGTGTACTGGACTGTGGTGCTGGCCAACCGTGTAGACAGGCTTTGCTGGGGAGCCCCGTGTGCTGTGCTGGGGAGCCCGGTGAGCTTGGCTTGGGGAGCCCGGTGTACTGGGCTGTGCTGGTGGGGAGCCGTGTGGACAGGTTCTGCTGGGGAGTGGTTTGAACAGGCTCTGCTGCAGAGCCAGGCTGGCTGTGGTGCTGGGGGTCCCCGTGTTCCATGCTGGGGAGCCCGTTGAGCCTGGCTGGGGAGCCCGGTGTGCTGGGCAGTGGTGCTGTGGAGCCGTGAAGACAGGCTGTGCTGGGGAGTGGTTTGAACAGGCTCTGTTTGAGAGCCAGGTGGGCTGTGGTGATTTGGGCCTCCTTTGTGCTCTGCTGGGGAGCCCGGTGAGCTTGGCTGGGGAGCCCGGTGTCCTAGGGTGTGCTGCTGGGGAGCCGTGTGGAAAGGCTCTGCTGAGGAGCGGTGTGAACAGGCTCTGATGGAAAGCCATGCGGGCTGTGGTGTTGGGGGCCCCTGTGTGCTGTGCTGGGGAGTCCGGTGAGCTGGGCAGGGGAGCCCGGTGTTCTGGGCTGTGCTGCTGGGGAGGCTTGTGGACAGGCTGTGCTGGGGAGTGGTTTGAACAGTCTCTACTGGAGAGCAACGTGGGCTGTGGTGCTGGGGGCCCCCGTGTGCTGTGCTGGGGGCACCCATGTGCTGTGCTGGGGGCCCCGGTGTGCTGTGCTGGGGGCCCCGTGTGCTGTGCTTGGGAGCCCGGTGTGCTGGGCTGTGCTGCTGGGGAGCCGTGTGGACAGTCTCTGCTGCAGAGCCTAGCGGGCTGTGGTGCAGGGGGGCCCCATGTGGTTTGCTGGAGGCCCCCGTGTGCTGCGCTGGGGGCCCCCGTGTACTGGGCTGTGGAGGCTTGTTCGCTGGGCTGTGCTGTTGGGGAGCCGTGTGGACAGGCTCTGCTGGGGAGAGGGTTGAACAGGCTCTGCTGGAGAGCCAGGCGGGCTGTGGTGCTGGGGGCGCCCGTGTGCTGTGCTGGGGAGTCCGGTGAGCTTGGCTGGGGAGCCCGGTGTGCTGGGCTGTGGTGCTGGGGGGTCCCGTGTTCTGTGCTGCGGAGCCCGGTGAGATCAGCTGTGGAGCCTGGTGTGCTGGGCTGTGCTGCTGGGGAGCCGTGTGGACAGGCTCTGCTGGGGAGCGGTGTGAACAGGCTCTGCTTGAAAGCCAGGTGGGCTGAGGTGCTGGGGGGCCCCGTGTGCTGTGCTGGGGAGCCCGGTGAGCTGGGCTTGGGAGGCCAGTGTGCTGGGCTGTGATTCTGGGGAGCCGTGTGGACCGGCTCTGCTTGGGAGTGGTTTGAACAGGCTCTGCTGGAGAGCCAGGCGGGCCGTGGTGCTGGGGGCCCCCGTGTGCTGTTCTGGGGAACCCGGTGTGCTGTTCTGTGCACCTGGAGAGCCGTGTGGACCGGGTCTGCTGGGGAGCGGTGTGAATAGGCTCTGCTGGAGAACCAGGCGGGCTGTGGTGCTGGGGGGCCCCGTGTTCTGTGATGGGGAGGCCTGTGAACTGGGCTGTGCTGCTGGGGAGTCGTGTGGACAGGCTCTGCTGGGTAGCGCTGTGACCAGGCTCTGATGGAGAGCCAGGCGGGCTGTGGTGCAGGGGGGCTCCGTGTGCTGTCCTGGGGAGACCGGTGAGTTGGGCTTGGGAGCCCGGTGTGCTGGGCTGTGGTGCTTGGGAGCCGTGTGGACTCGTTCTGCTGGGTAGTGGTTTGAACAGGCTCTGATGGAGAGCCAGGCGGGCTGTGGTGCTGGGGGGGACCGTGTGCTGTGCTGTGGGGGCCCCGTGTGCTGTGCTGGGGAGCCCGTTGAGCTGGGCTGGGGAGCCCGGTTTGCTGGGCTTTGGTGATGGGGAGCCGTGTAGACAGGCTCTGCTGCGGAGCGGTGTGAACAGGCTCTGATGGAGAGCAAGGCGGGCTGTGGTGCTGAGGGCCCCCGTGTGCTATGCTGGGGCGCCTGGTGAACTGGGCTTGGGAGCCAGGTGTGCTGGGCTATGGTACAGGCCAACCGTGTAGACAGGCTCTGCTGGGGGGCCCCGTGTGCTGTGCTGGGGAGCCCGGTGTGCTGGGCTGGGGAGCCCGGTGTGCTGGGCTGTTCTGCTGGGGAGCCGTGTGGACCGGCTCTGCTGAAGATGCGGTGTGAACAGGCTCTGATGGAAAGCCAGGCGGTCTGTGGTGTTGGGGGCCCCCCTGTGCTGTGCTAGGGAGCCCGGTGAGCTGGGCTGGGGTGCCCGGTGAGCTGGGCTGGGGTGCCCCGTGTGCTGTGCTGCGGAGCCCGGTGAGATCTGCTGGGGAGGCCAGTGTGCTGGGCTGTGGTGCTGGGGAGCCCGGTGTGCTCGGCTGTGGTGCTGGGGAACCGTGTAGACAGGCTCTGCTGTGGAGCGGTGTGAACAGGTTCTGATGTAGAGCCAGGCGGGCTGTGGTGCTGGGGGGCCCCGTGTGCTGTGCTGGGGAGCCCGGTGTGCTGGGCTGTGGTGCTGGGGAGCCGAGTGGACAGGCTCTGCTGGGAAGCGGTGTGATCAGGCTAAGCTTGAGAGCCAGGCGGGCTGTGGTGTTGGGGGCCCCCGTGTGCTGTGCTGGGGAGCCTGGTGAGCTGGGCTGGGGAGCCCGGTGTGCTGGGCTGTGGTGCTGGGGAGCCCGGTGTGCTGGGCTGTGGTGCTGGGGAGCCGTGTGTACAGGCTCTACTGGGGAGCGTTGTGAAAAGGTTCTGATGGAAAGCCAGGCGGGCTGTGGTGCTGGGACGCCCCGTGTGCTGTGCTGGGGGGCCCCGTGTGCTGTGATGGGGAGCCCGTTGAGCTGGACTGGGGAGCGCGGTGTGCTGGGCTGTGGTGCTGGGGGGCCCGGTGTGCTGTGCTGAGGAGCCCGGTGTGCTGGGCTGTGGTGCTTGGGAGCCGTGTCGACAGGCTCTGCTGCAGAGCGGTGTGAACAGGGTCTGATGGAGAGCCAGCCGGGCTGTGGTGGTGGGGGCCCCCGTGTGCTGTACTCGGGATCCCAGTGAGCTGGGCTTCAGAGCCCAGTGTTCTGGGCTGTGGTGCCGGGAAGCCGTGTGGACATGCTCTGCTGGGGAGAGGGTTGAACAGGCTCTGCTGGCGAGACAGGCGGGCATTGGTGCTGGGGGGCCCGGTGTGCTTTGCTGGGGAGCCCGGTGTGCTGGACTGTGGTGCTGGGGAGCCGTGTCGACAGGCTCTGCTGCAGAGCGGTGTGAACAGGCTCTGATGGAGAGCCAGGCGGGCTGTGGTGCTGGGGGCCCCCGTGTGCTGTGCTGGGGAGCCCGGTGAGTTGTGCTGGGGAGCCTGGTGTGCTGGGCTGTGATGCTGGGGAGCCGTGTAGATAGGGTCTGCTGGGGAGCCGTGTGGACAGGCTCTGCTGCGGAGCCAGGCGGGCATTGGTGCTGGGGGGCCCGGTGTGTTGTGCTGGGGAGCCCGGTGTGCTGGGAAGGGGATCCCTGTGCTCTTGGCTGTGGTGATCGGGAGCCGTGTAGAGGCTGTGCTGTTGAGCGGTGTGAACAGGCTCTGCTCGGAGCGGTGTGAACAGGCTCTGATGGAGAGCCAGGCGGGCTGTGGTGCTGGGGGCCCCCATGTGCTGTGCTGGGGGCCACGGTGAGCTGGGCTGGGGAGCACGGTGTGCTGGGCTGAGGAGCCTGGTGTGCTGGGCTGTGGTGCTGGGGAGCCTTGTGGACAGGCTCTGCTGGGGAGTGGTTTGAACAGGCTCTGCTGGATAGCCAGGCGGGCTGTGGTGCTGGGGGCCCCCGTGTGCATTGCTGCGGAGCCCGTTGAGCTGGGATGTGGAGCCCGGTGTGCTGGGCTGTGGTGCTTGGGAGCCGTGTAGACAGGCGCTGATTGAGAGCCAGGCGGGCTGTGGTGCTGGGGGGCCCCGTGTGCTGTGCTGTTGAGCTGGGCTTCGGAGCCCCTTGTGTTGGGCTGTTGTGCTGGGGAGCCGTTTGGACAGGCTCTGGTGGGGAGTGGTTTGAACAGGCTCTGCTGGATAGCCAGGCGGGCTGTAGTGCTGGGGGCCCCCGTGTGCTGTGCTGCGGAGCCCGTTGAGCTGGGATGTGGAGCCCGGTGTGCTGGGCTGTGGTGATGGGGAGCCCGGTGAGCTGGGCTGTGGTGCTGGGGAGCCGTGTGGACAGGCTCTGCTGGGGAGTGTTTTGATCAGGCTCTGCTGGAGAGCAGGGCGCGCAGTGTTTCTGGGGGCCCCCGTGTGCTGTGCTGGGGAGCCCGGTGTGCTGGGCTGTGGTGCTGGGGGGCCCCGTATGCTGTACTGCGGAGCCCGGTGATATCGGCAATGGAGCCCGGTGTGCTGGGCTGTGCTGCTGGGGAGCCGTGTGGACAGGCTCTGCTGGGGAGTGGTTTGAACAGGCTCTGATGGAGAGCCAGGCTTGCTGTGGTGCTGGGGGGCCCCGTGATCTGTGCTGGGGAGCCCGTTGAGCTGGGCTGGGGAGCCCGGTTATCTGGGCTGTTCTGCTGGCGAGCCGTGTGGACAGGCTCTTCTGGGGAGCGGTATGGAAAGGCTCTGCTGGACAGCCAGGCGGGCTGTGGTGCTGGGGGCACCCGTGTGCTGTGCTGGGGAGCCCGTTGAGCTGGGCTGGGGAGCCCGGTGTGCTGGGCTGTAGTGCTGGGGAGCCGTGTAGACAGGCTCTGATTGAGAGCCAGGCGGGCTGTGGTGCTGGGGGGCCCCGTGTGCTGTGCTGTTGAGCTGGGCTTCGGAGCCCGGTGTGTTGGGCTGTTGTGCTGGGGAGCCGTGTGGACAGGCTCTTCTGGGGAGTGGTTTGAACAGGCTCTGCTGGATAGCCAGGCGGGCTGTAGTGCTGGGGGCCCCCGTCTGCTTTGCTGCGGAGCCCGTTGAGCTGGGATGTGGAGCCCGGTGTGCTGGGCTGTGGTGATGGGGAGCCCGGTGAGCTGGGCTGTGGTGCTGGGGAGCCGTGTGGACAGGCTCTGCTGGGGAGTGTTTTGATCAGGCTCTGTTGGAGAGCAGGGCGCGCAGTGTTTCTGGGGGCCCCCGTGTGCTGTGCTGGGGAGCCCGTTGTGCTGGGCTGTGGTGCTGAGGGGCCCCGTGTGCTGTGCTGGGGAGCCCGTTGAGCTGGGCTTCGGAGCCCGTTGTGTTGGGCTGTGGTGCTGGGGAGCCGTGTGGACAGGCTCTGCTGGGGAGAGGGTTGAACAGGCTCTGATGGAGAGCCAGGCGGGCTGTGGCGCTGGGGGCCCACGTGTGCTGTGCTGGGGGGCCTGGTGAGCTGGGCTGTGGAGCCCGGTGTACTGGACTGTGGTGCTGGCCAACCGTTTAGACAGGCTGTGCTGGGGAGCCCCGTGTGCTGTGCTGGGGAGCCCGGTGAGCTGGGCTGGGGAGTCCGGTGTGCTGGGCTGTGGTGCTGGGGAGCCGTGTGGATAGGCTCTGCTGGGGAGAGGGTTGAACAGGCTCTGATGGAGAGCCAGGCGGGCTGTGGCGCTGGGGGCCCCCGTGTGCTGTGCTGGGGGGCCTGGTGAACTGTGCTGGGGAGCCCGGTGTACTGGACTGTGGTGCTGACCAACCGTGTAGACAGGCTGTGCTGGGGAGCCCCGTGTGCTGTGCTGGGGAGCCCGGTGAGATGGGCTGGGGAGCCCGGTGTACTGGGCTGTGCTGCTGGGGAGCCGTGTGGACAGGTTCTGCTGGGGAGTGGTTTGAACAGGCTCTGCTGCAGAGCCAGGCTGGCTGTGGTGCTGGGGGTCCCCGTGTCCCATGCTGGGGAGCTCGTTGAGCCTGGCTGGGGAGCCCGGTGTGCTGGGCAGTGGTGCTGGGGAGCCGTGTGGACAGGCTCTGCTGGGGAGCGGTGTGAACAGGCAATGATGGAGAGCCAGGCGTGATGTGGTGCTGATGGCCCCCGTGAGCTGTGCTGGGGAGCCCGTTGAGCTTGGCCGGGGAGCCCGCTGTGCTCGGCGGTGCTGCTAGGGAGCCCTGTGGACAGGGACTGCTGGGGAGTGGTTTGAACAGGCTCTGCTGGGGAGCCAGGCGGGCTGTGGTGCTGGGGGGGCCCGTGTGCTGTGCTGGGGAGCCCGGTGAGCTGGGCTGGGGATCCCGGTGTGCTGGGCTGTGGTGCTGGTGAGCCGTGTAGACAGGCTCTGCTGGGGAGCGGAGTGAACAGGCTCTGATGGAGAGCCAGGCGGGCTGTGGCGCTGGGGGCCCACGTGTGCTGTGCTGGGGGGCCTGGTGAGCTGGGCTGTGGAGCCCGGTGTACTGGACTGTGGTGCTGGCCAACCGTTTAGACAGGCTGTGCTGGGGAGCCCCGTGTGCTGTGCTGGGGAGCCCGGTGAGCTGGGCTGGGGAGCCCGGTGTGCTGGGCTGTGGTGCTGGGGAGCCGTGTGGACAGGCTCTGCTGGGGAGAGGGTTGAACAGGCTCTGATGGAGAGCCAGGCGGGCTGTGGCGCTGGGGGCCCCCGTGTGCTGTGCTGGGGGGCCTGGTGAACTGTGCTGGGGAGCCCGGTGTACTGGACTGTGGTGCTGACCAACCGTGTAGACAGGCTGTGCTGGGGAGCCCCTTGTGCTGTGCTGGGGAGCCCGGTGAGATGGGCTGGGGAGCCCGGTGTACTGGGCCGTGCTGCTGGGGAGCCGTGTGGACAGGTTCTGCTGGGGAGTGGTTTGAACAGGCTCTGCTGCAGAGCCAGGCTGGCTGTGGTGCTGGGGGTCCCCGTGTCCCATGCTGGGGAGCTCGTTGAGCCTGGCTGGGGAGCCCGGTGTGCTGGGCAGTGGTGCTGGGGAGCCGTGTGGACAGGCTCTGCTGGGGAGCGGTGTGAACAGGCAATGATGGAGAGCCAGGCGTGATGTGGTGCTGATGGCCCCCGTGAGCTGTGCTGGGGAGCCCGTTGAGCTTGGCCGGGGAGCCCGCTGTGCTCGGCGGTGCTGCTAGGGAGCCCTGTGGACAGGGACTGCTGGGGAGTGGTTTGAACAGGCTCTGCTGGGGAGCCAGGCGGGCTGTGGTGCTGGGGGGGCCCGTGTGCTGTGCTGGGGAGCCCGGTGAGCTGGGCTGGGGAGCCCGGTGTGCTGGGCTGTGGTGCTGGTGAGCCGTGTAGACAGGCTCTGCTGGGGAGCGGAGTGAACAGGCTCTGCTGGGGAGCGGTGTGAACAGTCTGTGATGGAGAGTCAGGCGGGCTGTGGTGCTGGGGGCCCCCGTGTGCTGTGCTGGGGAGCCCGGTTAGCTGGGCTAGGGAGCCCGGTGTGCAGGGCTGTTCTGCTGCGGAAGCCGTATGGACAGTCTCTGCTTGGGAGAGGTTTGAACAGGCTCTGATGGAGAGCCAGGCGGGCTGTGGTGTTGGGGGCCCCCGTGTGCTTTGCTGGGGGGCCCGGTGAGCTGAGTTGGCGAGCCCGGTGTGCTGGGCTGTGCTGCTGGGGAGGCGTGTCGACAGGCTGTGCTGGGGAGTGGTTTCAACAGGCTCTGCTGGAGAGCCAGGCGGGCTGTGGTGCTGGGGGGCCTGGTGAGCTGGGCTGGGGAGCCCGGTGTGCTGGGCTGTTCTGCTGGGGAGCCGTGTGGACCGGCTCTGCTGAAGATGCGGTGTGAACAGGCTCTGATGGAAAGCCAGGCGGTCTGTGGTGTTGGGGGCCCCCCTGTGCTGTGCTAGGGAGCCCGGTGAGCTGGGCTGGGGTGCCCGGTGAGCTGGGCTGGGGTGCCCCGTGTGCTGTGCTGCGGAGCCCGGTGAGATCTGCTGGGGAGGCCAGTGTGCTGGGCTGTGGTGCTGGGGAGCCCGGTGTGCTCGGCTGTGGTGCTGGGGAACCGTGTAGACAGGCTCTGCTGTGGAGCGGTGTGAACAGGTTCTGATGTAGAGCCAGGCGGGCTGTGGTGCTGGGGGGCCCCGTGTGCTGTGCTGGGGAGCCCGGTGTGCTGGGCTGTGGTGCTGGGGAGCCGAGTGGACAGGCTCTGCTGGGAAGCGGTGTGATCAGGCTAAGCTGGAGAGCCAGGCGGGCTGTGGTGTTGGGGGCCCCCGTGTGCTGTGCTGGGGAGCCTGGTGAGCTGGGCTGGGGAGCCCGGTGTGCTGGGCTGTGGTGCTGGGGAGCCCGGTGTGCTGGGCTGTGGTGCTGGGGAGCCGTGTGTACAGGCTCTACTGGGGAGCGTTGTGAAAAGGTTCTGATGGAAAGCCAGGCGGTCTGTGGTGTTGGGGGCCCCCCTGTGCTGTGCTAGGGAGCCCGGTGAGCTGGGCTGTGGTGCTGGGGAGCCGTGTGTACAGGCTCTACTGGGGAGCGTTGTGAAAAGGTTCTGATGGAAAGCCAGGCGGTCTGTGGTGTTGGGGGCCCCCCTGTGCTGTGCTAGGGAGCCCGGTGAGCTGGGCTGGGGTGCCCGGTGAGCTGGGCTGGGGTGCCCCGTGTGTTGTGCTGCGGAGCCCGGTGAGATCTGCTGGGGAGGCCAGTGTGCTGGGCTGTGGTGCTGGGGAGCCCGGTGTGCTCGGCTGTGGTGCTGGGGAACCGTGTAGACAGGCTCTGCTGTGGAGCGGTGTGAACAGGTTCTGATGTAGAGCCAGGCGGGCTGTGGTGCTGGGGGGCCCCGTGTGCTGTGCTGGGGAGCCCGGTGTGCTGGGCTGTGGTGCTGGGGAGCCGAGTGGACAGGCTCTGCTGGGAAGCGGTGTGATCAGGCTAAGCTGGAGAGCCAGGCGGGCTGTGGTGTTGGGGGCCCCCGTGTGCTGTGCTGGGGAGCCTGGTGAGCTGGGCTGGGGAGCCCGGTGTGCTGGGCTGTGGTGCTGGGGAGCCCGGTGTGCTGGGCTGTGGTGCTGGGGAGCCGTGTGTACAGGCTCTACTGGGGAGCGTTGTGAAAAGGTTCTGATGGAAAGCCAGGCGGGCTGTGGTGCTGGGACGCCCCGTGTGCTGTGCTGGGGGGCCCCGTGTGCTGTGATGGGGAGCCCGTTGAGCTGGACTGGGGAGCGCGGTGTGCTGGGCTGTGGTGCTGGGGGGCCCGGTGTGCTGTGCTGAGGAGCCCGGTGTGCTGGGCTGTGGTGCTTGGGAGCCGTGTCGACAGGCTCTGCTGCAGAGCGGTGTGAACAGGGTCTGATGGAGAGCCAGCCGGGCTGTGGTGGTGGGGGCCCCCGTGTGCTGTACTCGGGATCCCAGTGAGCTGGGCTTCAGAGCCCAGTGTTCTGGGCTGTGGTGCCGGGAAGCCGTGTGGACATGCTCTGCTGGGGAGAGGGTTGAACAGGCTCTGCTGGCGAGACAGGCGGGCATTGGTGCTGGGGGGCCCGGTGTGCTGTGCTGGGGAGCCCGGTGTGCTGGGCTGTGGTGCTGGGGAGCCGTGTCGACAGGCTCTGCTGCAGAGCGGTGTGAACAGGCTCTGATGGAGAGCCAGGCGGGCTGTGGTGCTGGGGGCCCCCGTGTGCTGTGCTGGGGAGCCCGGTGAGTTGTGCTGTGGAGCCTGGTGTGCTGGGCTGTGATGCTGGGGAGCCGTGTACATAGGGTCTGCTGGGGAGCCGTGTGGACAGGCTCTGCTGCGGAGCCAGGCGGGCATTGGTGCTGGGGGGCCCGGTGTGTTGTGCTGGGGAGCCCGGTGTGCTGGGAAGGGGATCCCTGTGCTCTTGGCTGTGGTGATCGGGAGCCGTGTAGAGGCTGTGCTGTTGAGCGGTGTGAACAGGCTCTGCTCGGAGCGGTGTGAACAGGCTCTGATAGAGAGCCAGGCGGGCTGTGGTGCTGGGGGCCCCCATGTGCTGTGCTGGGGGCCACGGTGAGCTGGGCTGGGGAGCACGGTGTGCTGGGCTGAGGAGCCTGGTGTGCTGGGCTGTGGTGCTGGGGAGCCTTGTGGACAGGCTCTGCTGGGGAGTGGTTTGAACAGGCTCTGCTGGATAGCCAGGCGGGCTGTGGTGCTGGGGGCCCCCGTGTGCATTGCTGCGGAGCCCGTTGAGCTGGGATGTGGAGCCCGGTGTGCTGGGCTGTGGTGCTTGGGAGCCGTGTAGACAGGCGCTGATTGAGAGCCAGGCGGGCTGTGGTGCTGGGGGGCCCCGTGTGCTGTGCTGTTGAGCTGGGCTTCGGAGCCCCTTGTGTTGGGCTGTTGTGCTGGGGAGCCGTTTGGACAGGCTCTGGTGGGGAGTGGTTTGAACAGGCTCTGCTGGATAGCCAGGCGGGCTGTAGTGCTGGGGGCCCCCGTGTGCTGTGCTGCGGAGCCCGTTGAGCTGGGATGTGGAGCCCGGTGTGCTGGGCTGTGGTGATGGGGAGCCCGGTGAGCTGGGCTGTGGTGCTGGGGAGCCGTGTGGACAGGCTCTGCTGGGGAGTGTTTTGATCAGGCTCTGCTGGAGAGCAGGGCGCGCAGTGTTTCTGGGGGCCCCCGTGTGCTGTGCTGGGGAGCCCGGTGTGCTGGGCTGTGGTGCTGGGGGGCCCCGTCTGCTGTACTGCGGAGCCCGGTGATGTCGGCAATGGAGCCCGGTGTGCTGGGCTGTGCTGCTGGGGAGCCGTGTGGACAGGCTCTGCTGGGGAGTGGTTTGAACAGGCTCTGATGGAGAGCCAGGCTTGCTGTGGTGCTGGGGGGCCCCGTGTGCTGTGCTGGGGAGCCCGTTGAGCTGGGCTGGGGAGCCCGGTTATCTGGGCTGTTCTGCTGGCGAGCCGTGTGGACAGGCTCTTCTGGGGAGCGGTATGGAAAGGCTCTGCTGGACAGCCAGGCGGGCTGTGGTGCTGGGGGCACCCGTGTGCTGTGCTGGGGAGCCCGTTGAGCTGGGCTGGGGAGCCCGGTGTGCTGGGCTGTAGTGCTGGGGAGCCGTGTAGACAGGCTCTGATTGAGAGCCAGGCGGGCTGTGGTGCTGGGGGGCCCCGTGTGCTGTGCTGTTGAGCTGGGCTTCGGAGCCCGGTGTGTTGTGCTGTTGTGCTGGGGAGCCGTGTGGACAGGCTCTGCTGGGGAGTGGTTTGAACAGGCTCTGCTGGATAGCCAGGCGGGCTGTAGTGCTGGGGGCCCCCGTCTGCTTTGCTGCGGAGCCCGTTGAGCTGGGATGTGGAGCCCGGTGTGCTGGGCTGTGGTGATGGGGAGCCCGGTGAGCTGGGCTGTGGTGCTGGGGAGCCGTGTGGACAGGCTCTGCTGGGGAGTGTTTTGATCAGGCTCTGTTGGAGAGCAGGGCGCGCAGTGTTTCTGGGGGCCCCCGTGTGCTGTGCTGGGGAGCCCTGTGTGCTGGGCTGTGGTGCTGAGGGGCCCCGTGTGCTGTGCTGGGGAGCCCGTTGAGCTGGGCTTCGGAGCCCGTTGTGTTGGGCTGTGGTGCTCGGGAGCCTTGTGGACAGGCTCTGCTGGGGAGTGGTTTGAACAGGCTCTGCTGGATAGCCAGGCGGGCTATGGTGCTGGGGGCCCCCGTGTGCATTGCTGCGGAGCCCGTTGAGCTGGGATGTGGAGCCCGGTGTTCTGGGCTGTGGTGCTGGGGAGCCGTGTGGACAGCCTCTGCTGGGGAGCCGTGTGGACAGGCCCTGCTGGCGAGTGGTTTGAACAGGCTCTCCTGGGGAGCGGAGTGAAAAGGCTCTGATGGAGAGCCAGGCGGGCTGTTGTGCTGGGACGCCCCGTGTGCTGTGCTGGGGGGCCCCGTGTGCTGTGCTGGGGAGCCCGTTGAGCTGGGCTGGGGAGCCCGGTGTGCTGGGTTGTGGTGCTGGGGAGCCTTGTGTACAGGTTCTGTTGGGGAGTGGTTTGAACAGGCTCTGCTGGGGAGCGGAGTGAATAGGCTCTGATGGAGAGCCAGGCGGGCTGTGGTGCT
The DNA here is from genome assembly GCA_024666655.1 of Dascyllus trimaculatus. Classification (NCBI taxonomy): domain Eukaryota; kingdom Metazoa; phylum Chordata; class Actinopteri; family Pomacentridae; genus Dascyllus; species Dascyllus trimaculatus. Next base: position 11,934 of record JAMOIN010001506.1, read on the forward strand.
GGGGGGCCCCGTGTGCTGTGCTGGGGATCTCGTTGAGCTTTGCTGGGGAGCCCGGTGTGCTGGGCTGTGGTGCTGGGGAGCCGTGTGGACAGGCTCTGCTTGGGAGCGGTGTGAACCGGCTCTGGTGGAGAGCCAGGCGGGCTGTGTTGCTGGGGGGCCCCGTGTGCTGTGCTGGGGAGCCCGGTGAGCTGGGCTGGGGAGCCCGGTGTGCTGAGCTTTTTTGCTGGGGAGCCGTGTAGACAGGCTCTGCTGCGGAGGGGTGTGAACAGGCCCTGATGGAGAGCCAGGCGGGCTGTGTTGCTGGGGGCCCCGTGAGCTGTGCTCAGGAGCCCGGTGAGCTGGGAAGGGGATCCCTGTGCTCTTGGCTGTGGTGATGGGGAGCCGTGTAGAGGCTGTGCTGTTGAGCTGTGTGAACAGGCTCTGCTCGGAGCTGTGTGAACAGGCTCTGATGGAGAGCCAGGCGGGCTGTGGTGCTGGGGGCCCCCATGTGCTGTTCTGGGGGCCACGGTGAGCTGGGATGGGGAGCACGGTGTGCTGGGCTGAGGAGCCTGGTGTGCTGGGCTGTGGTGCTGGGGAGCCGTGTGGACAGGCTCTTCTGGGGAGTGGTTTGAACAGGCTCTGATGGAGAGCCAGGCTTGCTGTGGTGCTGGGGGGCCCCGTGTGCTGTGCTGGGGAGCCCGTTGAGCTGGGCTGGGGAGCCCGGTTATCTGGGCTGTTCTGCTGGCGAGCCGTGTGGACAGGCTCTTCTGGGGAGCGGTATGGAAAGGCTCTGCTGGACAGCCAGGCGGGCTGTGGTGCTTTGGGCACCCGTGTGCTGTGCTGGGGAGCCCGTTGAGCTGGGCTGTGGAGCCCGGTGGTCTGGGCTGTAGTGCTGGGGAGCCGTGTAGACAGGCTCTGATTGAGAGCCAGGCGGGCTGTGGTGCTGGGGTGCTCCGTGTGCTGTGCTGTTGAGCTGGGCTTCGGAGCCCGGTGTGTTGGGCTGTTGTGCTGGGGAGTGGTTTGAACAGGCTCTGCTGGATAGCCAGGCGGGCTGTAGTGCTGGGGGCCCCCGTCTGCTTTGCTGCGGAGCCCGTTGAGCTGGGATGTGGAGCCCGGTGTGCTGGGCTGTGGTGATGGGGAGCCCTGTGAGCTGGGCTGTGGTGCTGGGGGGCCCCGTGTGCTGTACTGCGGAGCCCGGTGATATCGGCAATGGAGCCCGGTGTGCTGGGCTGTGCTGCTGGGGAGCCATGTGGACAGGCTCTGCTGGGGAGCGGTTTAAAAAGGCTCTGCCGGAGAGCCAGGTGGGCTGTGCTGCTGAGTGGGCCCCGTGTGCTTTGCTGGGGAGCCCGGTGTGCTGGGCTGGGGAGCCCGGTCTTCTGGGCTGTGCTGCTGGGGAGCCGTGTTGACAGGCTCTGCTGGGGAGTGGTTTGAACAGTCTCTGCTGGAGAGCCAGGCGGGCTGTGGTTCTGTAGGGCCCTGTGTGCTGTGCTGTGGAGCCCGATGAGCTGTGCTGGGGAGCCCGGTGTGCTGGGCTTAGCTGCTGGGGTGCCGTGTGGACAGCGTCTGCTGGGGAGCTTTGTGAACAGGCTCTGATGGAGAGCCAGGCGGGCTGGAGTGCTTGGGGACCCTGTGTGCTGTGCTGGGCGGCCCGGTGAGCTGGGCTGGGGAGCCCGGTGTGCTGGGCTGGGGATCCCGGTGTTCTGGGCTGTGGTGCTTGGGAGCCGTGTGGACAGGCTCTGCTGGGGAGCGGTGTGAACAGGCTCTGATGGAGAGCCAGGCGGGCTGTGGTGCTCGGGGGCCCCGTCTGCTGTGCTGGGGAAGCCGGTGTGCTGTTCTGTGCTGCTGGGGAGCCGTGTGGACCGGCTCTGCTTGGGAGCGGTGTGAACAGGCTCTGCTGGAGAGCCAGGCGGGCTATGCTGCGGTGTGCTGGGCTGTGCTGCTCGGGAGCCGTGTAGACAGGCTCTGCTGGGGAGCGGTGTGAACAGGCTCTGATGGAGAGCCAGGCGGGCTGTGGTGCTGGGGGCCCCCGTGTGCTGTGCTGCGGAGCCCGTTGAGCTGGGATGTGGAGCCCGGTGTGCTGGGCTTTTGTGCTGGGGAGCCGTGTGGACAGGCCCTGCTGGGGAGCCGTGTGGACAAGCTCTGCTGGCGAGTGGTTTGAACAGGCTCTGCTGGGGAGCGTACTGAACAGGCTCTGATGGATTACCAGGCGGGCTGTTGTGCTGGGAGGCCCCGTGTGCTGTGCTGGGGGGGCCCGTGTGCCGTGCTGGGGGGCCCCGTGTGCTCTGCTGGGGAGCCCGGTGTACTGGGCTGTAGTGCTGGGGAGCCGTGTGGACATGCTCTGCTTGGGGAGTGGTTTGAACAGGCTCTGCTCGAGAGCCAGGCGGGCTGTGGTGCTGGGGGGCCCCGTGTGCTGTGCTGGGGGCCCCCGTGTCATGTGCTGGCAAGCCCGGTGTCCTCGGGTGTGCTGCTGGGGAGCCGTGTGGACCGGCTCTGCTGAGGAGCGGTGTGAACAGGCTCTGATGGAAAGCCAGGCGGGCTGTGGTTTTGGGGGCCCCCGTGTGCTGTGCTCGTGAGCCCGGTGAGCTGGGCTCGGGAGCCCGGTGTTCTGGGCTGTGGTGCTGGGTAGCCGCGTAGACAGGCTCTGCTGGGGAGCGGTGTGAACAGGCTCTGCTGAGGAGAGGGTTGAACAGGCTCTGATGGAGAGCAAGGCGGGTTGTGGTAATGGGGGGCCCCGTGTGCTGTGCTGGGGGCCCCCGTGTGCTGTGCTGGGGGGCCCGGTGAGCTTGGCTGGCGAGCCCGGTGTGCTGGGCTGTGGTGCTGGCCAACCGTGTAGACAGGCTCTGCTGGGGGGCCTCGTGTGCTGTGCTGGGGAGCCCGTTGAGCCTGGCTGGGGAGCCCAGTGTGCTGGGCTGTGGTGCTGGGGAGCCGTGTGGACAGGCTCTGCTTGGGAGCGGTGTGAACAGGCCATGATGGAGAGCCAGGCGGGATGTGGTGCTGGGGGGCCCCGTGTGCTGTGCTGCGGAGCCCGATGAGCAGGGATGTGGGGCCCGGTGTGCTGGGCTGTGGTGCTGGGGAGCCGTGTGAACAGGCTCTGCTTGGGAGCCGTGAGGACAGGCTCTGCTGGGGAGCGGAGTGAACAGGCTCTGATGGACAGCCAGGCGGGCTGTTGTGCTGGGAAGCCCCGTGTGCTGTGCTGGGGGGCCCCGTGTGCTGTGCTGGGGAGCCCGTTGAGCTGGGCTGGTGCGCCCGGTGTGCTGGGCTGTGGTGCTGGGGAGCCGTGTGTACAGGCTCTGCTGGGGAGTGGTTTGAACAGGCTCTGCTGGGGAGCGGAGTGAACAGGCTCTGATTGAGAGCCAGGCGGGCTGTGGTGCTGGGGGGCGCCGTGTGCTAAGCTGGGGATCTCGTTGAGCTGGGCTGGGGAGTCTGGTGTGCTTGGCTGTGGTGCTGGGGAGCCGTGTGGACAGGCTCTGCTGGGGAGCGGTGTGAACAGGCAATGATGGAGAGCCAGGCGTGATGTGGTGCTGATGGCCCCCGTGAGCTGTGCTGGGGAGCCCGTTGAGCTTGGCCGGGGAGCCCGCTGTGCTCGGCGGTGCTGCTAGGGAGCCCTGTGGACAGGGACTGCTGGGGAGTGGTTTGAACAGGCTCTGCTGGGGAGCCAGGCGGGCTGTGGTGCTGGGGGGGCCCGTGTGCTGTGCTGGGGAGCCCGGTGAGCTGGGCTGGGGATCCCGGTGTGCTGGGCTGTGGTGCTGGTGAGCCGTGTAGACAGGCTCTGCTGGGGAGCGGAGTGAACAGGCTCTGATGGAGAGCCAGGCGGGCTGTGGCGCTGGGGGCCCCCGTGTGCTGTGCTGGGGGGCCTGGTGAGCTGGGCTGGGGAGCCCGGTGTACTGGACTGTGGTGCTGGCCAACCGTGTGGACAGGCTCTTCTGGGGAGCGGTGTGAACAGGCCATGATGGAGAGCCAGGCGGGATGTGGTGCTGGGGGGCCCCGTGTGCTGTGCTGCGGAGCCCGATGAGCTGGGATGTGGGGCCCGGTGTGCTGGGCTGTGGTGCTGGGGAGCCGTGTGAACAGGCTCTGCTTGGGAGCCGTGAGGACAGGCTCTGCTGGCGAGTCGTTTGAACAGGCTCTGCTGGGGAGCGGAGTGAACAGGCTCTGATGGACAGCCAGGCGGGCTGTTGTGCTGGGAAGCCCCGTGTGTTGTGCTGGGGGGCCCCGTGTGCTTTGCTGGGGAGCCCGTTGAGCTGGGCTGGGGCGCCCGGTGTGCTGGGCTTTGGTGCTGGGGAGCCGTGTGTACAGGCTCTGCTGGGGAGTGGTTTGAACAGGCTCTGCTGGGGAGCGGAGTGAACAGGCTCTGATTGAGAGCCAGGCGGGCTGTGGTGCTGGGGGGCGCCGTGTGCTAAGCTGGGGATCTCGTTGAGCTGGGCTGGGGAGTCTGGTGTGCTGGGCTGTGGTGCTGGGGAGCCGTGTGGACAGGCTCTTGTGGGGACTGGTTTGAACAGGCTCTGCTGGAGAGCCAGGCGGGCTGTGGTGTTGGGGGGCCCTGTGTGCAGTGCTGGGGAGCCGGTGAGCTGGGCTGGGTAGCCCGGTGTGCTGGGCTGTGGTGCTGGGGAGCCGTGTAGTCAGGCTCTGCTGCGGAGCGCTGTGACCAGGCTCTTATGGAGAGCCAGGCAGGCTGTGGTGCTGGGGGGCCCCGTGTGCTTTCCTGTGGAGCCCGGTGAGCTGGGCTGGGCAGCCCGGTGTGCTGGGCTGTGGTGATGGGGAGCCGTGTAGACAGGCTCTGCTGGGGAGCGGTGTGAACAGGCTCTGATGGAGAGCCAGGCGGGCTGTGATGGTGGAGGACCCCGTGTGCTGTGCTGGGGGGCCTGGTGAGGTGGGCTGGGGAGACCGGTGTGCTGGGCTCTGCTGCTGGGGAGCCGTGAGGAAAGGCTCTTCTGGCGAGTGGTTTGAACAGGCTCTGCTGGAGAGCCAGGCGGGCTGTGGTGCTGGGGGGCCCCGTGTGCTGTGCTGGGGAGCCCGGTGTGCTGGGCTGTGGTACTGGCGAGCCGTGTAGACAGGCTCTGCCTGGGAGCGGTGTGAACAGGCTCTGATGGAGAGTCAGGCGGGCTGTGGTGCTGGGGAGCCCCGTGTTCTGTGCTGGGGAGCCTGGTGTGCTGGGCTGTGGTGCTGGGGAACCGTGTAGACAGGCTCTGCTGGGGAGCGGTGTGAACAGGCTCTGCTGGGGAGAGGGTTGAACAGGCTCTGATGGAGAGCCAGGCGGGCTGTGGTGCCGGGGGGCCCCGTGTGCTGTGCTGGGGAGCCCGGGGTGCTGGGCTGTGGTGCTGGGGAGCCGTGTGGAGAGGCTCTGCTGGGGAGCGGTTTGAACAGGCTCGTCTGGGGAGCGAAGTGAACAAGCTCTGATGGAGAGCCAGGCGGGCTGTAGTGCTGGGAAGCCCCGTGTGCTGTGCTGGAGGGCCCCATGTGCTGTGCTGGGGAGCCCGTTGACCTGGGCTGGGGAGCCCGGTGTGCTGGGCTGTGGTGCTGGGGAGCCGTGTTGACAGGCTCTGCTGGGGAGCGGTGTGAATAGGCCCTGATGGAGTGCCAGGAGGGCTGTGGTGTTGGGGGCCCCCGTGTGCTGTGCTGGGGAGCCCAGTGAGCTGGGCTGGGGAGCCCGGTGTGCTGGGCTGTGCTGCTGGGGAGCCGTTTGGACAGGATCTGCTGGGGAGTGGTTTGAACAGGCTCTGCTGGAGAACCAGGCGGGCTTTGGTGCTGGGGGGCCCCGTGTGCTGTTTTGGGGGCCCCTGTGTCCTGTGCTGGGGAGCCCGGTGTGCTGGGTTGTGCTGCTGGTGAGCCGTGTGGAAAGGCTCTCTTGGGGACTGGTTTGAACAGGCTCTGCTGGGGAGCCAGGCGGGCTGTGCTGCGGTGTGCTGGGCTGTGCTGCTGGGGAGCCGTGTAGACAGGCTCTGCTGGGGAGCGGTGTGAAAGGGCTCTGCTGGAGAGGCAGGCGGGCTGTGGTGCTGGGGAGCCGTGTGGACCGGCTCTACTGGGGAGTGGTTTCAACAGACTCTGCTGGAGAGCCAGGCGGGCTGTGGTGCTGGGGGGCCCCGTGTGCCTTGCTGTGGAGCCTGGTGAGATCAGATGGGGAGCCCAGTGTGCTGGGCTGTGCTGCTGGGGAGCCGTGTGGACAGGCTCTGCTGGAGATCCAGGCGGGCTGTGGTCCTGGGGGCCAACGTGTGCTTTGCTGGGGAGCCCGGTGTGCTGGGCTGTGCTGCTGGGGAGCCGTGTGGACAGGCTCTGCTGGAGAGCCAGGCGGGCTGTGGTGCTGGGGGCCCCCTTGTGCTGTGCTGCGGAGCACGGTGAGCTGGGCTGGGGAGCCCGGTGTACTGGGCTGTGGTCCTGGGGAGCCGTGTGGACAGGCTCTGCTGGGGAGCGGTTTGAACAGGCTCTGCTGGAGAGCCAGCGGGCTGTGGTGCAGGGGGGCCCCGTGTGGTTTGTTGGGGGCCCCCGTGTGCTGTACTGGGGAGCCCGGTGTGCTGGGCTTTGCTGCTGGTGAGCCGTGTGGACAGGTTCTGCTGCAGAGCTCTGCTGGGGAGCGGTTTGAACAGGCTCTGCAGGAGCGCCAGGCGGGCTGTGGTGCAGGGGGGCCCCGTGTGGTTTGCTGGGGGCCCCCGTGTGCTGTACTGGGGAGCCCGGTGTGCTGGGCTGTGCTGCTGGTGAGCCGTGTGGACAGGCTCTGCTGGGGAGTGGTTTCAACAGACTCTGCTGGAGAGCCAGGCGGGCTGTGGTGCTGGGGCCCTCCGTGTGCTGTGCTGTAGAGCCTTGTGACCTGGGCTGGGGAGCCTGGTTTGCTGGGCAGTGCTGCTGGGGAGCCGTGCATACTGGCTCTGCTGGGGATCTGTGTGAACAGGCTCTGCTGGAGAGGAAGGCAGGCTGTGGTGCTGGGGGCCCCCGTGTGCTGTGCTGGGGAGCCCGGTGTGCTGGGTTGTGGTTATGGGGAGCCGTGTAGACAGGCTCTGCTGGGGAACGTTGTGAACAGGCTCTGTTGGAGAGCCAGGCGGGCTGTGGTGCTTGGGGGCCCCGTGTGCTGTGCTGGGGAGCCCGTTGAGCTGGGCTGGGGAGCCCGGTTTGCTGGGCTGTGGTGCTGGGGAGCCGTGTGGACAGGCTCTGCTGGGGAGCGGTGTGAAGAGGCTCTGATGGAGAGCCAGGCTGGCTGTGGTGCTGGGGGCCCCCGTGTGCTGAGCTTGGGAGCCCGGTGACCTGGGCTGGGGATCCCGGTGTGCTGGGCTGTGGTGCTGGGGAGCCTTGTAGACAGGCTCAGCTGGGGAGCGGTGTGAACAGGCTCTGATGGAGAGCCAGGCGGGCTGTGGTGCTGGGTTGTCCCGTGTGCTGTGCTGGGGAGCCAGGTGTGCTGGGCTGTGGTGCTGGGGAGCCGTGCTTACTGGCTCTGCTGGGGAGTTGTGTGAACAGGCTCTGCTGGAGAGGCAGGCAGGATGTGATGGTGGGGGCCCCCGTGTGCTGTGCTGTGGAGCCCGTTGAGCTGGGCTGGGGAGCCCGGTGTGCTAGGCTGAGGTGCTGGGGAGCCGTGTGGACAGGCTCTGCTGGGGAGAGGGTTGAACAGGCTCTTCTGGAGAGCCAGGCGGGCTGTGGTGCTGGGTGGCCCCGTGTACTGTGATGGGGAGCCCTGTGAACTGGGCTGTGCTGCTGGGGAGCCGTGTGGACAGGCTCTGCTAGGGAGCGGTGTGAACAGGCTCTGTTGGAGAGCATGGCGGGCTGTGGTGCTTGGGGGCCCCGTGTGCTGTGCTGGGGAGCCCGTTGAGCTGGGCTGGGGAGCCCGGTTTGCTGGGCTGTGGTGCTGGGTAGCCGTGTGGACTCGCTCTGCTGGGGAGTGGTTTGAACAGGCTCTGCTGGAGAGCCAGGCGGGCTGTGGTGCTCGGGAGCCGTGTGGACAGACTGTTCTGCGGAGGGGTGTGAACAGGCCCTGATGGAGAGCCAGGCGGGCTGTGGTACTAGGGGCCCCCGTGAGCTGTGCTCAGGAGCCCGGTGAGCTGGGCTTGGGATCCCTGTGTGCTGGGCTGTGGTGATTGGGAGCCGTGTAGACAGGCTGTGCTGTTGAGCGGTGTGAACAGGCTCTGATGGAGAGCCAGCCGGGCTGTGGTGCTGGGGCCCCCGTGTGCTGTAATCGGGAGCCCAGTGAGCTGGGCTTCGGAGCCCAGTGTGCTGGGCTGTGGTGCCGGGAAGCCGTGTGGACATGCTCTGCTGGGGAAAGGGTTGAACAGGCTCTGCTGGAGAGCCAGGCGGGCTGTGGTGCTGGGGGGCCCCGTGTGCCTTTCTGGGGAGCCCGGTTGTGCTGGGCTGTGGTGCTGGGGAGCGGTGTGAACAGGCTCTGCTGGAGAGACAGCCAGGCAGGCTGTGGTGCTGGGGGGCCCCGTGTGCTGTGCTGGGGAGCCCGGTGTGCAGGGCTGTTCTGCTGGGGAGCCGTATGGACAGTCTCTGCTGGGGAATGGTTTGAACAGGCTCTGATGGAGAGCCAGGGGGGCTGTGGTGTTGGGGGCCCCCGTGTGCTTTGCTTGGGAGCCCGGTGGGCTGGGCTGGGGAGCCCGGTGTGCTGGGCTGTGCTGCTGGGGAGCCGTGTGGACAGGCTCTGCTGGGGAGTGATTTCAATAGGCTCTGCAGGGTAGTGGTGTGAACAGGCCATGATGGAGAGCCAGGCGGGATGTGGTGCTGGTGGCCCCCGTGTACTGTGATCGGGAGCCCCGTGAGCTTGGCCGGGGAGCCCGCTGTGCTAGGCTGTGCTGCTGGGGAGCCGTGTGGACAGGGACTGCTGGGGAGTGGTTTGAACAGGCTCTGCAGGGGAGCCAGGCGGGCTGTGGTGCTGGGGGGCCCCGTGTGCTGTGCTGGGGAGCCCGGTGAGCTGGGCTGGGGAGCCCGGTGTGCTCTGCTGTGGTGCTGGGGAGCCGTGTAGACAGGCTCTGCTGGGGAGCGGAGCGAACAGGCTCTTCTGGTGAGCGGTGTGAACAGTCTCTGATGGAGAGCCAGGCGGGCTGTGGTGCTGGGGGCCCCCGTGTGCTGTGCTGTGGAGCCCGCTGAGCTGGGCAGTGCTGCTGGGGAGCCGTGCATACTGGCTCTTCTGTGGAGCTGTGTGAACAGGCTCTGCTAGAGAGCCAGCCAGGCTGTGGTGATGGGGGCCCCCGTATGCTGTGCTGGGAAGCTCGGTGAGCTGGGCTGGGGAGCCCGGTGTGCTGGGCTGTGCTGCTGGGGAGCCCTGTGGACAGGCTCTTCTGGGGAGTGGTTTGAACAGGCTCTTATGGAGAGCCAGGCGGGCTGTGGTGCTTGGGGCCCCCGTGTGCTGTGCTGGGGAACCCGGCGTGCTGGGCTGTGCTGCTGGGGAGCCGTGTAGACAGGCTCTGCTGGGGAGCAGTGTGAACAGGCTCTGCTGGAGAGCCAGGCGGGCTGTGGTGCTGGGGAGCCCGGTGAGCTGGGCTGGGGAGCCCTGTGAGATCGGCTTGGGATCCCGGTGTGCTGGGCTGTGGTGCTGGGGAACCCTGTGGACAGGCTCTGCTGGGGAGTGGTTTGAACAGGCTCTGATGGAGAGCCAGGCGGGCTGTGGTGCTTGGGGCCCCCGTGTGCTGTGCTGGGCAACCCGGCGTGCTGGGCTGTGCTGCTGGGGAGCCGTGTAGACAGGCTCTACTGGGGAGCGGTGTGAAGAGGCTCTGCTGGAGAGCCAGGCGGGCTGTCGTGCTGGGGGCCCCCGTGTGCTGTGCTGGGGAGCCCGGTGTGCAGGGCTGTGCTGCTGGGGAGCCGTGTCGACAGGCTCTGCTGGGGAGCGGTGTGAAGAGGCTCTGCTGGAGAGCCAGGCGGGCTGTGGTGCTGGGGGCCCCCGTGTGCTGTGCTGGGGATCCCGGTGTGCTAGGCTGTGCTTCTGGGGAGCCGTGTGGACAGGCTCTGCTGGGGAGCCAGGCGGGCATTGGTGCTGGGGGGCCCGGTGTGCTGTGCTGGGGAGCCCGGTGTGCTGGGCTGTGGTGCTGTGGAGCCGTGTAGACAGGCTCTGCTGCGGAGCGGTGTGAACAGGCTCTGATAGAGAGCCAGGCGGGCTGTGGAGCTGGGGGCCCACATGTGCTGTGCTGGGGAGCCCGGTGTGCAGGGCTGTGCTGCTGGGGAGCCGTATGGACAGTCTCTCCTGGGGAATGGTTTGAAAAGGCTCTGATGGAGAGCCAGGCGGGCTGTGGTGCTGGGGGCCCCCGTGTGCTGTGCTGGGGAGCCCGGTGAGCTGGGCTGGGGAGCCTGGTGTTCTGGGCTGTGCTGCTGGGGAGCCGTGTGGACAGGCTCTGCTGGGGAGCCTTGTGAAGAGGCTCTGCTGGAAAGCCAGGTGGGCTGACGTGCTGGGGGGACCCGTGTGCTGTGCTGGGGGGCCCAGTGAGCTGGGCTGGGGAGCCCGGTGTGCCTGGCTGTGGTGCTGGGGGGCCGTGTAGACAGGCTCAGCTGGGGAGCGGTGTGAACAGGCTCTGATGGAGAGCCAGGCGGGCTGTGGTGCTGGGGGGCCCCGTGTGCTGTGCTGTGGAGCCTGTTGAGCTGGGCTGGGGAGCCCGGTGTGCTAGGCTGTGGTGCTGGGGAGCCGTGTGGACAGGCTCTGCTGGGGAGAGGGTTGAACAGGCTCTTCTGGAGAGCCAGGCGGGCTGTGGTGCTGGGTGGCCCCGTGTACTGTGATGGGGAGCCCTGTGAACTGGGCTGTGCTGCTGGGGAGCCGTGTGGACAGGCTCGGCTTGGGAGCGGTGTGAACAGGCTCTGTTGGAGAGCCAGGCGGGCTGTGGTGCTTGGGGGCCCCGTGTGCTGTGCTGGGGAGCCCGTTGAGCTGGGCTGGGGAGCCCGGTTTGCTGGGCTGTGGTGCTGGGTAGCCGTGTGGACACGCTCTGCTGGGGAGTGGTTTGAACAGGCTCTGCTGGAGAGCCAGGCGGGCTGTGGTGCTCGGGAGCCGTGTGGACAGGCTGTTCTGCGGAGGGGTGTGAACAGGCCCTGATGGAGAGCCAGGCGGGCTGTGGTACTAGGGGCCCCCGTGAGCTGTGCTCAGGAGCCCGGTGAGCTGGGCTTGGGATCCCTGTGTGCTGGGCTGTGGTGATTGGGAGCCGTGTAGACAGGCTGTGCTGTTGAGCGGTGTGAACAGGCTCTGATGGAGAGCCAGCCGGGCTGTGGTGCTGGGGCCCCCGTGTGCTGGAATCGGGAGCCCAGTGAGCTGGGCTTCGGAGCCCAGTGTGCTGGGCTGTGGTGCCGGGAAGCCGTGTGGACATGCTCTGCTGGGGAGAGGGTTGAACAGGGTCTGATGGAGAGCCAGGCGGGCTGTGGTGCTGGGGCCCCCGTGTGCTGTGCTGGGGAGCCCGGTTTGCTGGGCTGTGGTGCTGGGGAGCCGTATGGACAGTCTCTGCTGGGGAGCCAGGCGGGCATTGGTGCTGGGGGGCCCGGTGTGCTGTGCTGGGGAGCCCGGTGTGCTGGGCTGTGGTGCTGGAGAGCCGTGTAGACAGGCTCTGCTGCGGAGCGGTGTGAACAGGCTCTGATGGAGAGCCAGGCGGGCTGTGGAGCTGGGGGCCCACATGTGCTGTGCTGGGGAGCCCGGTGTGCAGGGCTGTGCTGCTGGGGAGCCGTATGGACAGTCTCTCCTGGGGAATGGTTTGAAAAGGCTCTGATGGAGAGCCAGGCGGGCTGTGGTGCTGGGGGCCCCCGTGTGCTGTGCTGGGGAGCCCGGTGAGCTGGGCTGGGGAGCCTGGTGTTCTGGGCTGTGCTGCTGGGGAGCCGTGTGGACAGGCTCTGCTGGGGAGCCTTGTGAAGAGGCTCTGCTAGAGAGTCAGGCGGGCTGTGGTGCTGGGGGGCCCCGTGTGCTGTGCTGGGGAGCCCGGTGTGCTGGGCTGTGCTGCTGGGGCGCCGTGTGGACAGGCTCTGGTGGGGAGAGGGTTGAACAGGATCTGATGGATAGCCAGGCGGGCTGTGGTTCAGTGGAGCCCGGTGAGCTGTGTTGGGGGCCCCCGTGTGCTGTGCTGGGGAGCCGGGTTAGCAGGGCTGGGAAGCCCGGTGTGCTGGGCTGTGGTGCTTGGGAGCAGCGTGGAAAGGCTCTGTTGGGGAGCGGTGTGAACAGGCTCTGATGGAGCGCCAGGCGGGCTGTGGTGCTTTGGGGCCCCGTGTGCTGGGCTGGGGAGCCCGGTGTGCTGGGCTGTGCTGCTGGGGAGCCATGTGGACAGGCTCTGCTGGGGAGTGGTTTGAACAGTCTCTGATTGAGAGCCAGGCGGGCTGTGTTGCTGGGGGCCCTCATGTGCTGTGCTGGGGATCCCGGTGTGCTGTGCTGTGGTGCTGGGGAGCCGTGTGGACAGGCTCTGCTGAGGAGAGTTTTGTACACGCTCTGATGGAGAGCCAGGCGGGCTGTTGTGCTGGGAGGCCCCGTGTGCTGTGCTGTGGGCGCCCGTGTGATGTCCTGGGGGGCCCCGTGTGCTGTGCTGGGGAGCCCGGTGAGCTGGGCTGGGGAGCCCGGTGTGCTGGGCTGTGGTGCTGGGGAGCCGTGTGGACAGGCTCTGCTGGCGAGCGGTGTGAACAGGCTCTGATGGAGAGCAAGGCTTGCTGTGGTGTTGGGGGCCCCCGTGTGCTGTGCTGGCGGCCCCCGTGTGCTGTGCTGGGGAGCCCGGTGTGCAGGGCTGTGCTGCTGGGGAGCCGTGTGGACAGGCTCTGCTGGGGAGTGTTTTGAACAGGCTCTGCTGGAGAGCCAGGCGGGCTGTGTTGCTGGGGGCCCCCGTGTGCTGTGCCGGGGAGCCCGGTTTGCTGGGCTGTGGCGCTGGGGGACCCCGTGTGCTGTGCTGGGGGGCCCCGTGTGCTGTGCTGGGGAGCCCGGTGAGCTTGGCCGCGGAGTTTTGTGTGCTGGGCTGTGGTGCTGGGTAGCCGTGTAGACAGGCTCTGCTGCGGAGAGGTGTGAAAAGGCTCTGATGGAGAGCCAGGCGGGCTGTGGTGCTGGGGGCCCCCGTTCGCTGTGCTGGGGGGCCCGGTGAGCTGGGCTGGGGAGCCCAGTGAGCCTGGCTTTTGTGCTGGGGAGCCGTGTAGACGGGCTCTGCTGGGGAGCGGTGTGAACAGGCTCTAGTGGAGAGACAGCAGGGCTGTGGTGCTGAGGGACCCCGAGTGCTATGCTGGGGAGCCCGTTGAGCTTGGCTGGGGAGCCCGGTGTGCTGATCTGTGGTGCTGGTGAGCCGTGTGCACAGGGTCAGCTGGGGAGCGGTTTGAACAGGCTCTGCTGGCGAGTGGTTTGAACAGGCTCTGCTGGGGAGCCAGGCGGGCTGTTGTGCTGGGAAGCCCCGTGTGCTGTGCTGGGGGGCCCCGTGTGCTGTGCTGGGGAGCCCGTTGAGCTGGGCTGGGGAGCCCGGTGTGCTGGGCTGTGGTGCTGGGGAGCCGTGTCTACAGGCTCTGCTGGGGAGTGGTTTGAACAGGCTCAGATGGAGAGCCAGGCGGGTTGTGATTGTGTGGGCACCCGTGTGCTGTGCTGGGGAGCCCGGTGAGCTGGGCTGTGGAGCCCGGTATGCTGGGCTGTGGTGCTGGGGAGCCGTGTGGACAGGCTCTCTTGGGGACTGGTTTGAACAGGCTCTGCTGTGGAGCGGAGTGAACAGGCTCAGATGGAGAGCCAGGCGGGCTGTGGTGCTGAAGGGCCCCCGTGTGCTTTGGTCGGTAGCCCGGTGAGCTGGGCTGGGGAGCCAGGTGTGCTGGGCTGTGCTGCTGGGGAGCCGTGTGGACAGGCTCTGCTGGCGAGCGGTGTGAAATGGCTCTGATGGAGAGCCAGGCGGGCTGTGGTTCTGGGGGGCCCCGTGTGCTGTGCTGGGAGGCCGTTGAGCTGGGCTTCGGAGCCCGGTGTGTTGGGCGGTGGTGCTGGGGAGCCGTGTGCACAGGCTCTGCTGGGGAGTGGTTTGAACAGGGTCTGCTGGATTGCCAGGCGGGCTGTGGTACTGGGGGCCCCCGTTTGCTGTGCTGGGGAGCCCGGTGAGCTGGGCTTAGGAGCCCGGTGTGCTGGGCTGTCGTGCTGGGTAGCCGTGTGGACAGGCTCTGCTTGGGAGTGGTTTGAACAGGCTCAGATGGAGAGCCAGGCGGGCTGTGGTTGTGTGGGCACCCGTGTGCTGTGCTCGGAAGCCCGGTGAGCTGGGCTGCGGAGCCCGGTGTGCTAGGCTGATCTTGTGGGGTGCCATGTGGACAGGGTCTGCTGGGGAGTGGTGTGAACAGGCTCTGATGGAGAGCCAGGCTTGCTGTTGTGATGGGGCGCCCCGTGTGCTGTGCTTGGGAGCCCGTTGAGCTGGGCTGGGGAGCCCGGTGTGCTGGGCTGTTCTGCTGGGGAGCCGTGTGGACAGGCTCTTCAGGGGAGCGGTGTGGACAGGCTCTGCTGGACAGCCAGGCGGGCTGTGGTTCAGTGGGCTCCCGTGTGCTGTGCTGGGGAGCCCGTTGAGCCGGGCTGGCGAGCCCGGTGTGCTGGGCTGTGTTGCTGGGGAGCTGTGTGTACAGGCTCTGCTCGGGAGAGGGTTGAACATGCTCTGATTTAGAGCCAGGCGGGCTGTGGTGCTGGGGAGCCCGTTGAGCTGGGCTGGGGAGCCCGGTGTGCTGGGCTGTTCTGCTGGGGAGCCGTGTTGACAGGCTCTTAAGGGGAGCGGTGTGGACAGGCTCTGCTGGAGAGCCAGGCGGACTGTGGTGCTGGGGGGCCCCGTGTGCTACGCTGTGGTGCTGGGGAGCCGTCTAGACAGGCTCTGTTGGGGAGCGGAGTGAACAGGCTCTGCTGGGGAGCGGTGTGAACAGTCTCTGATGGAGAGCCAGGCGGGCTGTGGTGCTGGAGGCCCCCGTGTGCTGTGCTGGGGAGCCCGGTAAGCTGGGCCGGGGAGCCCGGTGTGCTGGGCTGTGTTGCTGGGGAGCCGTGTTGACAGGCTGTGCTGGGGAGTGGTTTGAACAGGCTCTGCTGGAGAGCCAGGTGGGCTGTGGTTCTAGGGGCCTCCCGTGTGCTGTGCTGGGGAGCCCGGTGAGCTGGGCTGGGGAGCCCGGTGTCCTAGGGTGTGCTGCTGGGGAGCCGTGTGGAAAGGCTCTGCTGAGGAGCGGTGTGAACAGGCTCTGATGGAAAGCCATGCGGGCTGTTGTGTTGGGGGCCCCGTGTGCTTTGCTGGGGTGACCGGTGAGCTGGGCTGGGGAGCCCAGTGTTCTGGGCTGTGCTGCTGGGGAGGCTTGGGGACAGGCTGTGCTGGGGAGTGGTTTGAACAGGCTCTACTGGAGAGCAACGCGGGGTGTGGTGCTGGGGGCCCCCTGTGCTGTGCTGGGGGCCCCCGTGTTCTGTGATGGGGGCCCCCGTGTTCTGTGCTGGGGGCCCCCGTGTGCTGTGCTTGGGAGCCCGGTGTGCTGGGCTGTGCTGCTGGGGAGCCGTGTGGACAGGCTCTGCTGCAGAGCCTAGCGGGCTGTGGTGCAGGGGGGCCCCGTGTGGTTTGCTGGAGGCCCCCGTGTGCTGTGCTGGGGGCCCCCGTGTACTGGGCTGTGGAGCCCAGTTCGCTGTGCTTTGCTGCTGGGGAGCCGTGTGGACAGGCTCTGCTGGGGAGAGGGTTGAACAGGCTCTGCTGGAGAGCCAGACGGGCTGTGGTGCTGGGGGCGCCCGTGTGCTGTACTGGGGAGTCCGGTGAGCTTGGCTGGGGAGCCCGTTGTGCTGGGCTGTGGTGCTGGGCGGTCCCGTGTGCTGTGCTGCGGACCCCGGTGAGATCGGCTGTGGAGCCTGGTGTGCTGGGTTGTGCTGCTGGCGAGCCGTGTGGACAGGCTCTGCTGGGGAGCGGTGTGAAGAGGCTCTGCTGGAAAGCCAGGTGGGCTGAGGTGCTGGGGGGCCCCGTGTGCTGTGCTGGGGAGCCCGGTGAGCTGGGCTTGGGAGGC
This sequence comes from Dascyllus trimaculatus, assembly GCA_024666655.1. Taxonomy (NCBI): domain Eukaryota; kingdom Metazoa; phylum Chordata; class Actinopteri; family Pomacentridae; genus Dascyllus; species Dascyllus trimaculatus. Next base: position 27,786 of record JAMOIN010001506.1, read on the forward strand.
CAGTGTGCTGTGCTGGGGAGCCCGTTGAGCTGTGCTTGGGAGCCCGGTGTGCTGGGCTGTGGTGCTGGGGAGCCGTGTGGACAGGCTCTGCTGGGGAGAGGGTTGAACAGGCTCTGATGGAGAGCCAGGCGGGCTGTGGCGCTGGGGGCCCCCGTGTGCTGTGCTGGGGGGCCTGGTGAGCTGGGCTGGGGAGCCCGGTGTACTGGACTGTGGTGCTGGCCAACCGTGTGGACAGGCTCTTCTGGGGAGCGGTGTGAACAGGCCATGATGGAGAGCCAGGCGGGATGTGGTGCTTGTGGCCCCCGTGTGCTGTGCTGGGGAGCCCGGTGAGCTTGGCCGGGGAGCCCGCTGTGCTGGGCTGTGCTGCTGGGGAGCCGTATGGACAGTCTCTGCTTGGGAGAGGTTTGAACAGGCTCTGATGGAGAGCCAGGCGGGCTGTGGTGTTGGGGACCCCCGTGTGCTTTGCTGGGGGGCCCGGTGAGCTGAGCTGGGGAGCCGGGTGTGCTGGGCTGTGCTGCTGGAGAGGCGTGTCGACAGGCTGTGCTGGGGAGTGGTTTCAACAGGCTCTGCTGTAGAGCCAGGCGGGCTGTGGTGCTGGGGGGCCTGGTGAGCTGGGCTGGGGAGCCTGGTGTGCTGGGCTGTGCTGCTGGGGAGCCGTGTGGACCGGCTCTGCTGAGGAGCGGTGTGAACAGGCTCTGATGGATAGCCAGGCGGGCTGTGGTGTTGGGGGCCCCCCTGTGCTGTGCTAGGGAGCCCGGTGAGCTGGGCTGGGGAGCCTGGTGATCTGGGCTGGGGTGCCCCGTGTGCTGTGCTGCGGAGCCCGGTGAGATCTGCTGGGGAGGCCAGTGTGCTGGGCTGTGGTGCTGGGGAGCCCGGTGTGCTCGGCTGTGGTGCTGGGGAACCGTGTAGACAGGCTCTGCTCGGGAGCGGTGTGAACAGGTTCTGATGTAGAGCCAGGCGGGCTGTGGTGCTGGGGGGCCCTGTGTGCTGTGCTGGGGAGCCCGGTGTGCTGGGCTGTGGTGCTGGGGAGCCGTGTGGACAGGCTCTGCTGGGGAGCGGTGTGAACAAGCTAAGCTGGAGAGCCAGGCGGGCTGTGGTGTTGGGGGCCCCCGTGTGCTGTGCTCGGGAGCCTGGTGAGCTGGGCTGGGAAGCCCGGTGTGCTGGGCTGTGGTGCTGGGGAGCCCGGTGTGCTTGGCTGTGGTACTGGGGAGCCTGGTGTGCTGGGCTGTGGTGCTGTGCGGCCCCGTGTGCTATGCTGGGGAGCCCGGTGTGCTGGGCTGGGGAGCCCCGTGTGTTTGGCTGTGGTGCTGGGGAGCCCGGTGTGCTGGGCTGTGGTACTGGGGAACCGTGTTGACAGGGACTGCTGGGGTATGGTTTGAACAAGCTCTGCTGGGTAGCCAGGCGGGCTGTGGTCCTGGGGGGGCCCGTGTGCTGTGCTTCGAAGCCCGGTGAGATCGGCTGGGGAGGCCAGTGTGCTGGGCTGTGGTGCTGGGGAGCCCGGTCTGCTGGGCTGTGGTACTGGGGAGCCGTGTGGACCGGCTCTGCTGGGGAGTGGTTTGAAAAGGCTCTGCTGGACAGCCAGGCGGACTGTTGTGCTGGGGGGCCCTGTGTGCCGTGCTGGGGAGCGCGGTGAGCTGGGCTGGGGAGCCCGGTGAGCTGGGCTGGGGATCCCGGTGTGCTGGGCTGTGGTGCTGGGGAGCAGTGTAGACAGGCTCAGCTGGGGAGCGGTGTGATCAGGCTCTGATGGAGAGCCAGGCGGGCTGTGGTGCTGGGTTGTCCCGTGTGCTGTGCTGGGGAGCCCGTTGAGCTGTGCTTGGGAGCCCGGTGTGCTGGGCTGTGGTGCTGGGGAGCCGTGTGGACAGGCTCTGCTGGGGAGAGGTTTGAAAAGGCTCTGATGGAGAGCCAGGCGGGCTGTGGCGCTTGGGGCCCCCGTGTGCTGTGCTGGGGGGCCTGGTGAGCTGGGCTGGGGAGCCCGGTGTACTGGACTGTGGTGCTGGCCAACCGTGTGGACAGGCTCTTCTGGGGAGCGGTGTGAACAGGCCATGATGGAGAGCCAGGCGGGATGTGGTGCTTGTGGCCCCCGTGTGCTGTGCTGGGGAGCCCGGTGAGCTTGGCCGGGGAGCCCGCTGTGCTGGGCTGTGCTGCTGGGGAGCCGTATGGACAGTCTCTGCTTGGGAGAGGTTTGAACAGGCTCTGATGGAGAGCCAGGCGGGCTGTGGTGTTGGGGACCCCCGTGTGCTTTGCTGGGGGGCCCGGTGAGCTGAGCTGGGGAGCCGGGTGTGCTGGGCTGTGCTGCTGGAGAGGCGTGTCGACAGGCTGTGCTGGGGAGTGGTTTCAACAGGCTCTGCTGGAGAGCCAGGCGGGCTGTGGTGCTGGGGGGCCTGGTGAGCTGGGCTGGGGAGCCTGGTGTGCTTGGCTGTGCTGCTGGGGAGCCGTGTGGACCGGCTCTGCTGAGGAGCGGTGTGAACAGGCTCTGATGGATAGCCAGGCGGGCTGTGGTGTTGGGGGCCCCCCTGTGCTGTGCTAGGGAGCCCGGTGAGCTGGGCTGGGGAGCCTGGTGAGCTGGGCTGGGGTGCCCCGTGTGCTGTGCTGCGGAGCCCGGTGAGATCTGCTGGGGAGGCCAGTGTGCTGGGCTGTGGTGCTGGGGAGCCCGGTGTGCTCGGCTGTGGTGCTGGGGAACCGTGTAGACAGGCTCTGCTCGGGAGCGGTGTGAACAGGTTCTGATGTAGAGCCAGGCGGGCTGTGGTGCTGGGGGGCCCTGTGTGCTGTGCTGGGGAGCCCGGTGTGCTGGGCTGTGGTGCTGGGGAGCCGTGTGGACAGGCTCTGCTGGGGAGCTGTGTGAACAAGCTAAGCTGGAGAGCCAGGCGGGCTGTGGTGTTGGGGGCCCCCGTGTGCTGTGCTCGGGAGCCTGGTGAGCTGGGCTGGGAAGCCCGGTGTGCTGGGCTGTGGTGCTGGGGAGCCCGGTGTGCTTGGCTGTGGTACTGGGGAGCCTGGTGTGCTGGGCTGTGGTGCTGTGCGGCCCCGTGTGCTATGCTGGGGAGCCCGGTGTGCTGGGCTGGGGAGCCCCGTGTGTTTGGCTGTGGTGCTGGGGAGCCCGGTGTGCTGGGCTGTGGTACTGGGGAACCGTGTTGACAGGGACTGCTGGGGTATGGTTTGAACAAGCTCTGCTGGGTAGCCAGGCGGGCTGTGGTCCTGGGGGGGCCCGTGTGCTGTGCTTCGAAGCCCGGTGAGATCGGCTGGGGAGGCCAGTGTGCTTGGCTGTGGTGCTGGGGAGCCCGGTCTGCTGGGCTGTGGTACTGGGGAGCCGTGTGGACCGGCTCTGCTGGGGAGTGGTTTGAAAAGGCTCTGCTGGACAGCCAGGCGGACTGTTGTGCTGGGGGGCCCTGTGTGCCGTGCTGGGGAGCGCGGTGAGCTGGGCTGGGGAGCCCGGTGTGCTAGGCTGTGGTGCTGGGGAGCCGTGTAGACAGGCTCTGCTGCGGAGCGCTGTGAACAGGCTCTGATGGAGAGCCAGGCGGGCTGTGGTGCTGGGAACCCGCGTGTGCTGTGCTGGGGAGGCCGTTGAGCTGGGCTGGGGAGCCCGGTGTGCTGGGCTGTGGTGCTGGGGAGCAGTGTGGACAGGCTCTGCTGGGGAGAGGGTTGTTCAGGCACTGATGGAGAGCCAGGCAGGCTGTGGTGCTGGGGGGCCCCGTGTGCTGTGCTGGGCAGCCCTGTGAGCTTGGCTGGGGAGCCTGGTGTGCTGGGCTGGGGAGCCTGGTGTGCTGGGCTGTGGTGCTGGGGAGCCGTGTGGACAGGCTCTGCTGGGGAGCGGTGTGAACAGGCTCTGATGGAGAGACAGGCGGGCTGTGGTACTGGGGGGCCACGTGTGCTGTGCTGGGGAGCCCGTTGAGCTGGGCTGGGGAGCCCGGTGTGCTGGGCTGTGGTGCTGGTGAGCGTGTGGACAGGTCTGCTACAGGCTCTGATGGAGAGCCAGGCGGGCTGTGGTGCTGGGGGGCCCCGTGTGCTGTGCTGGGGAGCCCGTTGAGCTGGGCTGGGGAGCCCGGTGTGCTGATCTGTGGTGCTGGTGAGCCGTGTGTACAGGGTCAGCTTGGGAGCGGTTTGAACAGGCTCTGCTGGAGAGCCAGGCGGGCTGTGGTGCTGGGGAGCCCCGTGTGCTGTGCTGGGAAGCACGGTGAGGTGGGCTGGGGAGCCCGGTGTTCTGGGCTATGGTGCAGGCTAACCGTGTAGACAGGCTCTGCTGGGGGGCCCCGTGTGCTGGCTGGGGAGCCCGGTGAGCTGGGCTGCGGAGCCCGGTGTGCTGGGCTGTGGTACTGGGGAGCCGTGTGGACCGGCTCTGCTGGGGAGTGGTTTGAAAAGGCTCTGCTGGACAGCCAGGCGGGCTGTTGTGCAGGGGGGCCCTGTGTGCCGTGTTGGGGAGCGCGGTGAGCTGGGCTGGGGAGCCCGGTGTGCTAGGCTTTGGTGCTGGGGAGCCGTGTATACAGGCTCTGCTGCGGAGCGCTGTGAACAGGCTCTGATGGAGAGCCAGGCGGGCTGTGGTGATGGGAACCCGCGTGAGCTGTGCTGGGGAGCCCGGTTATGCTGGGCTGTGGTGCTGGGGAGCAGTGTGGACAGGCTCTGCTGGGGAGAGGGTTGTACAGGCACTGATGGAGAGCCAGGCGGGCTGTGGTGCTGGGGGGCCCCGTGTGCTGTGCTGGGCAGCCCTGTGAGCTTGGCTGGGGAGCCTGGTGTGCTGGGCTGTGGTGCTGGATTGCCGTGTGGACAGGCTCTGCTGGGGAGTGGTTTGAACAGGCTCTGATGGAGAGCCAGGCGGGCTGTGGTGCTGGGGGGCCCCGTGTGCTGTGCTGGGGAGCCCGGTGTGCTGGGCTGTGGTGCTGGGGTGCCCTATGTGCTGTGCTGCGGAGCCCGGTGATGTCGGCAATGGAGCCCGGTCTGCTGGCCTGTGGTGCTGGGGGGCCCCGTGTGCTGTGCTGGGGGGCCCCGTGTGCTGTGCTGGGGAGCCCGGTGAGCTTGGCCGGGGAGTCCGGTGTGCTGGGCTGTGGTGCTGGGTAGCCGTGTAGACAGGCTCTGCTGCAGAGCGGTGTGAACAGGCTCTGATGGAGAGCCAGGCGGGCTGTGGTGCTGGGGGCCCCCGTGTGCTGTGCTGGGGGGCCCGGTGAGCTGGGCTGGGGAGCCCGGTGAGCCTGGCTGTTGTGCTGGGGAGCCGTGTAGACGGGCTCTGCTGGGGAGCGGTGTGAACAGGCTCTAGTGGAGAGCCAGCCTGGCTGTGGTGCTGGGGGACCCCGTGTGCTGTGCTGGGGAGCCCGTTGAGCTGGGCTGGGGAGCCCGGTGTGCTGATCTGTGGTGCTGGTGAGCCGTGTTGACAGGGTCAGCTGGGGAGCGGTTTGAACAGGCTCTGCTGGACAGCCAGGCGGGCTGTGGTGCTGGGGGGACCCGTGTGCTGTGCTGGGAAGCCCGGTGAGGTGGGCTGGGGAGCCCGGTGTGCTGGGCTGTGCTGCTGGGTAGCCGTGTTGACAGGCTCTGCTCGGGAGCGGTGTGAATAGGCTCTGCTGGGGAGCCAGGCGGGCTGTGGTGCTGGGGGGCCCCGTGTTCTGTGATGGGGAGGCCTGTGTACTGGGCTGTGCTGCTGTGGAGCCGTGTGGACATGCTCTGCTAGGTAGCGGTGTGAACAGGCTCTGATGGAGAGCCAGGTGGGCTGTGGTGCTTGGGGGCCCCGTGTGCTGTGCTGGGGAGCCCGTTGAGCTGGGCTGGGGAGCCCGGTGTGCTGGGCTGTGGTGCTGGGGAGCCGTGTGGACAGGCTCTGCTGGGGAGTGGTTTGAACAAGCTCTGCTGGAGAGCCAGGCGGGCTGTGGTGTTGGGGGCCCCCGTGTGCTGTGCTCAGGGAGCCCGGTGAGGTTGGCTCGGGAGCCCGGTGTGCTTGGCTGTTGTGCTGGGGAGCCTCGTTTACAGGTTCTGCTGCGGAGCGGTGTGAACATTCTCTGCTGGGGAGCGGAGTGAACAGGCTCTGATGGAGAGCCAGGCGGGCTGTGGTGTTGGGGGGTCCCGTGTGCTGTGCTGGGGAGCCCGTTGAGGAAGGCGGGGGAGCCCGGTGTTCTGGGCTGTGGTGCTGAGGAGTTGTGTGGACATGCTCTACTGGGGAGAGGTGTGAAATTGCTCTGATGGAGAGCCAGGTGGGCTGTTGTGCTGGCGGCCCCCGTGTGCTGTGCTGGGGAGCCCGGTGAGCTTGGCCGGGGAGTCCGGTGTGCTGGGCTGTGGTGCTGGGTAGCCGTGTAGAAAGCTCTGCTGCGGAGCGGTGTGAACAGGCTCTGATGGAGAGCGAGGTGGGCTGTGGTGCTGGGGGCCCCCCTGTGCTGTGCTCGGGAGCCCGTTGAGCTGGGCTGGGGAGCCCGGTGTGCTGATCTGTGGTGCTGGTGAGCCGTGTGTACAGGGTCAGCTGGGGAGCGGTTTGAACAGGCTCTGCTGGAGAGCCAGGCGGGCTGTGGTGCTGGGGAGCCCCGTGTGCTGTGCTGGGAAGCACGGTGAGGTGGGCTGGGGAGCCCGGTGTTCTGGGCTATGGTGCAGGCTAACCGTGTAGACAGGCTCTGCTGGGGGGCCCCGTGTGCTGTGCTGGGGAGCCCGGTGAGCTGGGCTGTAGAGCTCGGTGTGCTGGGCTGTGGTGCTGGGGAGCCGTGTAGACAGGCTCTGATGGGGAGCGGTGTGAACAGGCACTGATGGAGAGCCAGGTGGGCTGTGGTGTTGGGGGCCCCCGTGTGCTGTGCTGGGGAGCCCGGTGAGATGGGCTGGAGAGCACGGTGTGCTGTGCTGTGCTGCTGTGGAGCCCTGTGGAAAGGCTCTGTTGGGGAGTGGTTTGAACAGGCGCTGCTGGAGATCCAGGCGGGCTGTGGTGCTGGAGGCCCCCGTGTGCTGTGCTGGGGAGTCCGGTGAGCTGGGCTGTTGTGCTGGGGAGCGGTGTAGAAAGGCTCTGCTGGAGAGCCAGGCAGGCTGTGGTGCCGGGGGCTCCCGTGTGCTGTGCTGGGGATCCCGGATAGCTGGCCTGTGCTGCTGGGGAGCCGTGTGGACAGGCTCTGCTAGGGAATGGCTTGAACAGGCGCTTCTGGAGAGCCAGGCGGGCTGTGGTGCTGGGGGCCCCCGTGTGATGTCCCAGGGAGCCCGGTGAGCTGGCCTGGGGAGCCCGGTGTGCTGGGCTGTGGTGTTGGGTAGCCGTGTGGACAGGCTCTGCTGAGGAGAGTTTTGTACAGGCTCTGATGCAGAGCCAGGCGGGCTGTTGTGCTGGGAAGCCCCTTGTGCTTTTGTGGGGGGGCCCGTGTGGTGTGCTGGGGGGGCCCGTGTGCTGGGCTGGGGAACCCGTTGAGCTGGCCTGTGTAGCCCGGTGTACTGGACTGTGGTGCTTGGGAGCCGTGTGGACAGGCTCTGCTGGGGGAGTGGTTGGAACAGGCTCTGCTCGAGAGCCAGGCGGGCTGTGGTGCTGGGGGGCCCCGTGTGCAGTGCTGGAGAGCCCGGTGAGCTGGGCTGTGGTGCTGGGGATCCGTGCAGACAGGCTCTGCTGCGGAGCTGTGTGAACAGGCTCTGATGGAGAGCCAGGCGGGATGTGATTCTGGGCGCCCCCGTGTGATGTGTTGGGGGGCCCGGTGAGGTGGGCTGGGGAGCCCAATGTTCTGGGCTGTGGTGCTGGGGAGCCGTGTGGACAGGCTCTGCTTGGGAGCGCTGTGACCTGGCTCCGATGGAGAGCCAGGCGGGCTCTGGTGCTGGGGGGCCCCGTGTGCTGTCCTGGGGAGACCGGTGAGCTGGGCTCTGGAGCCCGGTGTGCTGGGCTGTGGTGATGGGGAGCCGTGTAGACAGGCTCTGCTGGGGAGCGGTGTGAACAGGATTTGATGGAGAGCCAGGCGGGCTATGGTGCTGGGGGGGCACGTGTGCTGGCCTGGGGAGCCCGGCGTGCTGTGCTGTGGTGCTGGGGAGCCGTGTCGACAGGCTCTGCTCCGGAGCGGTGTTAACAGGCTCTTATGGAGAGCCAGGTTGGCTGTGGTGCTGGGGGCCCCCGTGTCCTGTGCTGGGCGGACTGGTGAGCTGGGCTGGGGAGCCCGGTGTGCTGGGCTGGGGAGCCCGGTGTGCTGGGCTGTGGTGCTGGGGAGCCGTGTGGACCGGCTCTGCTGGGGAGTCGTTTGAACAGGCTCTGATGGAGAGCCAGGCGGGCTGTTGTGCTGGGAAGCCCCGTGTGCTGTGCTGGGGGCCCCGTGTGCTGTGCTGGGGAGCCCGTTGAACTGGGCTGGGGGCCATGGTGAGCTGCGCTGGGGAGTACGGTGTGCTGGCCTGTGGTGCTGGGGAGCTGTGTGGACAGGCTCTTCTGGGGGGTGGTTTGAACAGGCTCTGCTGGAGAGCCAGGCGTGCTGTGGTGCCGGGGGGCACCGTGTTCTGTGCTGTGGACCCTGGTGAGCTGGGCTGGGGAGCCCCGTGTGCTGGGCTGTGGTGATGGGGAGCCGTGTAGACAGGGTCTGCTGGCGAGCCATTCGGGCTGTGGTGCTGGGGGGCCCCGTGTGCTGTGCCTGGGGGCCCGGTGTGCTGGGCTGGGGAGCCCCGTGTGCTGGGCTGTGGTGCTGGGGAGCCGGGTGTCCTGGACTGTGGTGATGGGGAGCCGTGTAGACAGGCTCTGCTGCGGAGCGGTGTGAACAGGCTCTGATGGAGAGCCTGGCGGGCTGTGGTGCTGGGGGGCCCCGTGTGCTGTGCCGGGGGGCCCGGTGTGCTGGGCTGGGGAGCCCCGTGTGCTGGGCTCTGGTGCTGGGGAGCCCGGTGTGCTGGGCTGTGCTGCTCGGGAGCCGTGTTGACAGGCTCTGTCGGGGAGCGGTGTGAAAAGGCTCTGATGGAGAGCCAGCCGGGCTGTGGTGCTGGGGGCCCCCATGTGCTGTGCTCGGGAGCCCAGTGAGCTGGGCTTCGGAGCCCAGTGTGCTGGGCTGTGGTGTTGGGAAGCCGTGTGGACTGGCTCTCATGGGGAGAGCGTTTAACAGGCTCTAATGGAGAGCCAGGCGGGCTGTGGTGCTGGGGGCCCCCGTGTGCTGTGCTGGGGAGCCCGGTGTGCTGGGCTGTTCTGCTGGGGAGCCGTGTGGACAAGTTCTGCTGCGGAGCGCTGTGAAATGGCTCTGATGGAGAGCTAGACGGGCTGTGGTTCAGGGGTGCCCGGTGAGCTGTGCTGGGGGACCCCGTGTGCTGTGCTGATGAGCCGGGTGAGCAGGGCTGGGGACCCCGGTGTGCTGGGCTGTGGTTGTTGGGAGCAGCGTGGAAAGGCTCTCCTGGGGGAGTGGTTTGAACAGGCTCTGCTCGAGAGCCAGGCGGGCTGTGGTGCTGGGGGGCCCCGTGTGCAGAGCTGGAGAGCCCGGTGAGCTGGGCTGTGGTGCTGGGGAGCCGTGTAGACAGGCTCTGCTGCGGAGCTGTGTGAACAGGTTCTGATGTAGAGCCAGGCGGGCTGTGATGCTGGGGGCCCCCGTGTGATGTGTTGGGGGGCCCGGTGAGGTGGGCTGTGGAGCCCAATGTGCTGGGCTGTGGTGCTGGGGGCCCGCGTGTGCTGTGCTGGGGAGCCTGTTGAGCTTGGCTGGGGAGCCCGGTGTGCTGGGCTGTGGTGCTGGGGAGCCGTGTAGACAGTCTCTGATGGAGAGCCAGGCGGGCTGTGGTGCTGGGGGCCCGCGTGTGCTGTGCTGGGGAGCCCGTTGAGCAGGGCTGGGGAGCCCGGTGTGCTGGGCTGTGGTGCTGGGGAGCAGTGTGGACAGGCTCTGCTGGGGAGAGGGTTGTACAGGCTCTGATGGAGAGCCAGGCGGGCTGTGGTGCTGGGGGGCCCCGTGTGCTGTGCTGGGCAGCCCTGTGAGCTTGGCTGGGGAGCCCGGTGTGCTGGGCTGTGGTGCTGGGGAGCCGTGTGGACAGGCTCTGCTGGGGAGCCATTCGGGCTGTGGTGCTGGGGGGCCCCGTGTGCTGTGCTGGGGAGCACGTTGAGCTGGGATGGGGAGCCCGGTGTGCTGGGCTGTGGTGCTGGGGAGCCGTGTGGACAGGCTCTGCTGGGGAGTGGTTTTAAAAGGCTCAGCTGGACAGCCAGGCGGGTTGTGGTGCTGGGGGGCCCCGTGTGCTGTGGTGGGCAGCCCTGTGAGCTTGGCTTGGGAGCTCGGTGTGCTGGACTGGGGAGCCCGGTGTGCTGGGCTGTGGTGCTTTGGAGCCCCGTGTGCTGTGCTGGGGAGCCCGGTGAGCTGGGCTGGGGAGCCCGGTGTGCTGGGCTTTTGTGGTGGGGAGCCGTGTAGACAGGCTCTGCTGCGGAGGGGTGTGAACAGGCCCTGATGGAGAGCCTGGCGGGCTGTGGTGCTGGGGGCCCCCGTGAGCTGTGCTCAGGAGCCCGGTGAGCTGGGCTGGGGATCCCTGTGTGCTATGCTGTGGTGATGGCAAGCCGTGTAGACAGGCTGTGCTGTTGAACGGTGTGAACAGGCTCTGATGGAGAGCCAGCCGGGCTGTGGTGATGGGGGCCCCCGTGTGCTGTACTCGGGAGCCCAGTGAGCTGGGCTTCGGAGCCCAGTGTGCTGGGCTGTGGTGCTGGGAAGCCGTGTGGACAGGCTCTGCTTGGGAGAGGGTTGAACAGGCTCTGATGGAGAGCCAGGCGGGCTGTTGTGCTGGGTAGCCCCGTGTGCTGTGCTGGGGGGCCCCGTGTGCTGTGCTGGGGAGCCCGATGAGTTGGGCTGGGGAGCCCGGTGTGCTGGGCTGTGGTGCTGGGGAGCCGTGTGGACAGGCTCTGCTGGGGAGAGGGTTGAACAGGTTCTGATGGAGAGCCAGGCGTGCTGTGGTGCTGGGGGCCCCCGTTTCCAGTGATGGTGAGCCCGGTAAGCAGGGCTGGGGAGCCCGGTGTGCTGGGCTGTGCTGCTTGTGAGCCGTGTGGACAGGCTCTCTAGGGGACTGTTTTTAACAGGCTCTGCTGGGGAGCGGAGTGAACTGGCTCTGATGGAGAGCCAGGCGGGCTATTGTGCTGGGGGGCCCGGTGTGCTGTTCTGGGGAGCCCGGTGAGCTGGCCTGGGGATCCTGGTGTGCTGGGCTGTGGTGCTGGGGAGCCGTGTGGACATGCTCTGCTGGGGAGCGGTGTGAACAGGCTCTGCTGGGAAGAGGGTTGAACAGGCCCTGATGGAGAGCAAGGCGGTCTGTTGTGCTGGGGGGCCCCGTGTGCTGTGCTGGGGAGCCCGGTGTGCTGGGCTGTGGTGCTCGGGAGCCGTGTGGACAGGCTCTGCTGGGGAGCCGTGTGGACAGGCTGTGCTGGGGAGTGGTTTGAACAGTCTCTGCTGGAGAGCCAGGCGGGCTGTTGTGCTGGGGGGCCCCGTGTGCTGTGCTGGGGAGCCCGGTGAGCTGGGCTGGGGAGCCCGGTGTGCTGTGCTGTGGTGCTGGGGAGCCGTGTCGACAGGCTCTTCTCCGGAGCGGTGTGAACAGGCTCTTATGGAGAGCCAGGCGGGCTGAGGTGCTGGGGGCTGCCGTGTCCTGTGCTGGGTGGCCCGGTGAGCTGGGCTGGGGAGCCCGGTGTGCTGGGCTGGGGAGCCCGGTGTGCTGGGCTTTGCTGCTGGGGAGCCGTGTGGACAGGCTCTGCCGGGGAGCGGTGTGAAAAGGCTCTGATGGAGAGCCAGCCGGGCTGTGGTGCTGGGGGCCCCCGTGTGCTGTGCTCGGGAGCCCAGTGAGCTGGGCTGGGGAGCCCGGTGTGCTGGGCTGTGGTGCTGGGGGGCCCGGTGTGCTGTGCTGCGGAGCCCGGTGAGCTGTGCTGGGGAGGCCAGTGTGCTGGCCTGTGCTGCTGGGGAGCAGTGTGGACAGGCTCTGCTGGGGAGCGGTGTGAGAACGCTCTGATGGAGAGCCAGGCGGGCTGTGTTTCTGGGGGGCACCGTGTGCTGTGCTGGGGAGCCCGGTGAGCTGGGCTGGGGAGCCCGGTGTTCTGGGCTTTGGTGCTGGGGAGCTGTGTAGACAGGCTCTGCTGCGGAGCGGTGTGAACAGGCTCTGATGGAGAGCCAGGCGGGCTGTGGTGCTGGGGGGCCCCGTGTTCTGTGCTGGGGACCCTGGTGAGCTGGGCTGGGGAGCCCGGTATGCTGGGTTGTGCTGCTGGGGAGCCGTGTTGACAGGCTCTGTCAGGGAGCGGTGTGAAAAGGCTCTGATGGAGAGCCAGCCGGGCTGTGTTTCTGGGGGCCCCCGTGTGCTGTGCTCGGGAGCCCAGTGAGCTGGGCTTCGGAGCCCAGTGTGCTGGGCTGTGGTGCTGGGAAGCCGTGTGGACTGGCTCTCATGGGGAGAGGGTTTAACAGGCTCTGATGGAGAGTCAGGCGGGCTGTGGTGCTGGGGGCCCCCGTGTGCTGTGCTGGGGAGCCCGGTGTGCTTGGCTGTTCTGCTGGGGAGCCGTGTGGACAAGTTCTGCTGCGGAGCGCTGTGAAATTGCTCTGATGGAGAGCCAGGCAGGCTGTGGTGCTGGGGGGCCCCGTGTGCTGTGCTGGTGAGCCCGGTGAGCATGGCCGGGGAGTCCGGTGTGCTGGGCTTTGCTGCTGGGGAGCAGCGTGGACAGGCTCTGCTGGGTAGTGATTTCAACAGGATCTGCTGGAGAGCCAGGCGGACTGTGGTGCTGGGGGGCCCCGTGTGCCGTGATCGGGAGCCGGGTGAGCTGGGCTGGGGAGCCCTGTGTTTTGGGCTGTGCTGCTGGGGAACCGTGTAGACAGGCTATTCTGGGGAGCGGTGTGAAGAGGCTCTGATGGAGAGCCAGGCGGGCTGTGGTGCTGGGGGGCCCCATGTTCTGTGCTGAGGAGCCCGTTGAGCTGGGCTGGGGAGCCCGGTGTGCTTGGCTGTGGTGCTGGGGAGCCGTGTGGACAGGCTCTGCTGGGGAATGGTTTGAATAGGCTCTACCGGAGAGCCAGGCGGGCTGTGGTGCTGGGTGCCCCCGTGTGGTGTGCTGGGGAGCCCGGTAGGCTGGGCTGGGGAGCCCGGTGTGCTGGGCTGTGGTGCTGGGGAGCCGTGTGGACAGGCTCTACTGGGGAGCGTTGTGAAAAGGTTCTGATGGAAAGCCAGGCGGGCTGTGGTGCTGGGGGGCCCCTTGTGCTGTGCTGGGGAGCCCGGTGAGCTGTGCTGGGGGCCCCCGTGTGCTCTGCTGGGGAGCCCGGTGAGCAGGGCTGGGGAGCCCGGTGTGCTGGGCTGTGGTGCTGGGGAGCAGTGTGGAAAGGCTCTGCTGGGGAGCGGCGTGAACAGGCTCTGATGGAGCGCCAGGATGGCTGTGGTTCTGGGGGCCCCCTTGTGCTGTGCTGGGGAGCCCGGTGAGCTGTGCTGGGGAGCCCGGTGTGCTGGGCTGTTGTGCTGGGGAGCCGTGTAGACAGGCTCTGCTGGGGAGCGGTGTGAAGAGGCTCTGATGGAGAGCCAGGCGGGCTGTGGTGCTGGGGGCCCCCGTGTGCTGTGCTGGGGATCCCGGTGTGCTGGGTTGTGCTGCTGGGGAGCCGTGTGGACAGGCTCTTCGGGGGAACCAGGCAGGCATTGGTGCTGGGGGGCCCGGTGTGCTGTGCTGGGGAGCCCGGTGTGCTGGGCTGTGGTGCTGGGGAGCCGTGTAGACAGGCTCTGCTGCGGAGCGGTGTGAACAGGCTCTGATGGAGAGCCAGGCGGGCTGTGGTGCTGGAGGCCCCCGTGTGCTGTGCCTGGGGGCCCGGTTAGCTGGGCTTGGGATCCCGGTGTGCTGTGCTTTGGTGCTGGGGAGCCTTGTAGACAGGCTTTGCTGGGGAGTGGTGTGAACAGGCTCTGTTGGAGAGCCAGGCGGGCTGTGGTGCTGGGGGGCCCCGTGTGCTGTGATGGGTTTCCCCGTTGAGGTGGCCTCGGGAGCCCGGTGTGTTGGGCTGTGGTGCTGGGGAGCCGTGTGGACAGGCTCTGCTGGGGAGTGGTTTTAAAAGGATCTGCTTGACAGCCAGGCGGGCTGTGGTGCTGGGGGGCCCCGTGTGCTGTGCTGGGCAGCCCTGTGAGCTTGGCTGGGTAGCTCGGTGTGCTGGTCTGGGAAGCCCGGTGTGCTGGGCTGTGGTGCTGGGGAGCCGTGTGGACAGGCTCTGCTGGGGAGTGGTGTGAACAGGCTCTGATGGAGAGCCAGGCGGGCTGTGGTGCTGGGGGCGCCCGTGTGCTGTGCTGGTGAGTCCGGTGAGCTGGGCTGGGGAGCCCGGTGTGCTGGGCTGTGCTGCTGGGGAGCCCTGTGGACAGGCTCTGCTGGGGAGTTGTGTGAACAGGCTCTGCTGGAGAGCCAGGCGGGCTGTGGTGCTGGGGGCCCCCGTGTGCTGTGCTGGGGAGTCCGGTGAGGTGCGTTGGGGAGCCTGGTGAGCTGGGCTGTGCTGCTGGGAAGCCGTGTGGACAGGCTCTGCTGGGGAATGGTTTGAAAAGGCTCTTCTGGAGAGCCAAGCGGGCTGTGGTGCTGGGGGCCCCCGTGTGATGTCCCGGGGGGCCCGGTGTTCTGGGCTGTGCTGCTGGGGAGCCGTTTGGACAGTATCTGCTGGAGACAGGTTTGAACAGGCTCTGATGGAGAGCCAGGCTGGCTGTGGTGCTGGGGGCCCCCGTGTGCTGTGCTGGGGGGCCCGGTGAACTGGGTTTGGGAGCCCGGTGTGCTGGGCTGTGGTTTTGGGGAGCCGTGTGGACAGGCTCTGCTGGGGAGTGGTTTGAACAGGATCTGCTGCAGAGCCAGGCGGGCTGTTGTTCTGGGGGGCCCCGTGTTCTGTGCTGGGGAGCCCGTTGAGCCGGGCTGGGGAGCCCGGTGTGCTGGGCTGTGGTGCTGGGGAGCCGTGTGGACAGGCTCTTGAGGGGAGCGGTGTGAACAGGCTCTGCTGGAGAGCCAGGCGGGCTGTGGTGCTGGGGGACCCCGGGGTCTGTGCTGGGGAGCCCGGTTAGCTGGGTTTGAGGCCCGGTGTGCAGGGCTGTGCTGCTGGGGAGCCGTGTGGACAGGCTCTACTGGGGAGCGGTGTGAACATGCTCTGATGGAGCGCCAGGCGGGCTGTGGTGCTTGGGGGCCCCGTGTGCTGTGCTGGGTAGCCCGGTGAGCTGTGTTGGGGGCCCCCGTTTGCTGTGCTGGGGAGTCCGGTAAGCAGGGCTGGGGAGCCCGGTGTGCTGGGCTGTGGTGCTGGGGTCCCCCGTGTGCTGTGCTGGGGCGCCCGGTGAACTGGGCTTGGGAGCCCGGTGTGCTGGGCTGTGGTGCTGGTCAGCCGTGTGGACAGGCTCTGCTGGGGAGCGGTGTGAACAGGCTCTGATGGAGAGACAGGCGGGCTGTGGTGCTATGGGGCCCCGTGTGCTGTGCTGGGGGGCCCGGTGAGGTTGGCTGGGGAGCCCGGTGTGCTGGGCTGTGGTGCTGGGGAGTCGTGTTGTCAGGCTCTGCTGGGGAGCGGTGTGAAATGGCTCTGATGGAGAGCCAGGCGGGCTGTGGTGCTGGGAAGCCCCGTGTGTTGTGCTGGGGAGCCCGTTGAGCTGGGCTGGGGAGCCCGGTGTGGTGGGCTGTGGTGCTGGGGAGCCGTGTGGACCGGCTCTGCTGGGGAGTGGTTTGAACAGGCTCTGCTGGAGAGCCAGGTGGGCTGTGGTGCTGGGGAGCCCGGTGAGCTGGGTTGGGGAGCCCGGTGTGCTGGGCTGTTCTGCTGGGGAGCCGTGTGGAAAGGCTCTGCTGGGAAGCGGTGTGAACAGGCTCTGCTGGAGAGCCAGGGGGGCTGTGGTGCTGGGGGCCCCCGTGTCCAGTGATGGGGAGCCCGGTGTGCTGGGCTGAGGTGCTGGGGAGCCGTGGAGACAGGCTCTGCTGCGGAACGGTGTGAACAGGCTATGCTGGAGAGCCAGGTGGGCTGTGGTGCTGGGGTCCCCCGTGTGCTGTGCTGGGGCGCCCGGTGAACTGGGCTTGGGAGCCCGGTGTGCTGGGCTGTGGTGCTGGGGAGCCGTGTTGTCAGGCTCTGCTGCGGAGCGGTGTGGAATGGCTCTGATGGAGAGCCAGGCCTGCTGTGGTGCTGGGAAGCCCTGTGTGCTGTGCTGGGGAGCCCGTTGAGCTGGGCTGGGGAGCCCGGTGTGGTGGGTTGTGGTGCTGGGGAGCCGTGTGGACAGGCTCTGCTGGGGAGCGGAGTGAACAGGCTCTGATGGAGAGCCAGGCGGGCTTTGGTGCTGGGAAGCCCCGTGTGCTGTGCTGGGGAGCCCGGTTAGCTGGGCAGAGGAGCCCAGTGAGCTGGGCTGTGGTGCTGGGTAGCCGTGTAGACAGGCTCTTCTGGAGAGTGGTTTGAACAGGCTCTGCTGGAGAGTCAGGCGGGCTGTGGTGCTGGGGGGCCCCGTGTGCTGTCCTGGGGAGCCCGGTGTGCTGGGCTGTGGTGCTGGGGAGCCGTGTGGACAGGCTCTGCTGGGGAGAGGGTTGAACAGGCTCTGATGGAGAGCCAGGCGGGCTGTGGTTCAGGGGAGCCCGGTGAGCTGTGCTGGGGGCCCCCGTGTGCCGTGCTGGGGAGCCGGGTGAGCAGAGCTGGGGAGCCAGGAGTGCTGGGCCGTGGTGCTGGGGAGCAGCGTGGAAAGGCTCTGCTGGGGAGCGGTGTGAACAGGCTCTAATGGAGCGCCGGGCGGGCTGTGGTGCTGGGGGGCCCCGTGTGCTGGACTGGGGAGCCCGGTGTGCTGGGCTGTGCTGCTGGGGAGCCATGTGGACAGGCTCTGCTTGGGAGTGGTTTTAACAGGCTCTGATGGAGCGCCGGGCGGGCTGTGGTGCTCGGGGGCCCCGTGTGCTGGACTGGGGAGCCCGGTGTGCTGGGCTGTGCAGCTGGGGAGCCATGTGGACAGGCTCTGCTGGGGAGTGGTTTTAACAGGCTCTGATGGAGCGCCGGGCGGGCTGTGGTGCTCGGGGGCCCCGTGTGCTGGACTGGGGAGCCCGGTGTGCTGGGCTGTGCAGCTGGGGAGCCATGTGGACAGGCTCTGCTGGGGAGTGGTTTTAACAGGCTCTGATTTAGAGCCAGGCGGGCTGTGTTGCTCGGGGCCCCCGTGTGCTGTGCTGGGGATCCCGGTTTGCTGGGCTGTGCTGCTGGGGAGCCGTGTAGACAGGCTCTTCTGGAGAGTGGTTTGAACAGGCTCTGCTGGAGAGTCAGGCGGGCTGTGGTGCTGGGGTGCCCCGTGTGCTGTGCTGGGGAGCCCGGTGTGCTGGGCTGTGGTGCTGGGGAGCCGTGTGGACAGGCTCTGCTGGGGAGAGGGTTGAACAGGCTCTGATGGAGAGCCAGGCGGGCTGTGGTTCAGGGGAGCCCGGTGAGCTGTGCTGGGGGCCCCCGTGTGCCGTGCTGGGGAGCCGGGTGAGCAGAGCTGGGGAGCCAGGAGTGCTGGGCCGTGGTGCTGGGGAGCAGCGTGGAAAGGCTCTGCTGGGGAGCGGTGTGAACAGGCTCTAATGGAGCGCCGGGCGGGCTGTGGTGCTGGGGGGCCCCGTGTGCTGGACTGGGGAGCCCGGTGTGCTGGGCTGTGCTGCTGGGGAGCCATGTGGACAGGCTCTGCTCGGGAGTGGTTTGAACAGGCTCTGATGGAGCGCCGGGCGGGCTGTGGTGCTCGGGGGCCCCGTGTGCTGGACTGGGGAGCCCGGTGTGCTGGGCTGTGCAGCTGGGGAGCCATGTGGACAGGCTCTGCTGGGGAGTGGTTTTAACAGGCTCTGATTTAGAGCCAGGCGGGCTGTGTTGCTCGGGGCCCCCGTGTGCTGTGCTGGGGATCCCGGTTTGCTGGGCTGTGGTGCTGGGGAGCCGTGTGGACATGCTCTGCTCAGGAGAGTTTTGTACAGGCTCTGATGGAGAGGCAGGCTGGCTGTTGTGCTGGGAAGCCCCGTGTGCTGTGCTGGGGGGGCCCGTGTGCTGTGCTGGGGGGCCCCGTGTGCTGTCCTGGGGAGCCCGTTGAGCTGGGCTGGGGAGCCCGGTGTGCTGGGCTGTGGTGCTGGGGAGCCGTGTGGAGTCTTTCTGCTGGGGAGTGGTTTGAACAGGCTCTGATGGAGAGCCAGGCGGGCTGTGGTTCAGGGGAGCCCGGTGAGCTGTGCTGGAGGCCCCCGTGTGCTGTGCTGGGGAGTCCGGTGAGGTGGGCTGGCAAGCCCGGTGTCCTAGGGTGTGCCGCTGGGGAGCCGTGTGGACCGGCTCTGCTGAGGAGCGGTGTGAACAGCCTCTGATGGAGAGCCAGGCGGGCTGTGCTGCTTTGTGCTGGGCTGTGCTGCTGGGGAGCCGTGTAGACAGGCTCTGCTGGGGAGCGGTGTAAAGAGGCTCTGCTGGAGAGCCTGGCGGGCTGTGGTGCTGGGGGCCCCCGTGTGCTGTGCTGGGGATCCCGGTGTGCTGGGCTGTGCTGCTGGGCAGCCGTGTAGACAGGCTCTGCTGGGGAGCCAGGCGGGAATTGGTGCTGGGGGGCCCGGTGTGTTGTGCTGGGGAGCCCGGTGTGCTGGGCTGTGGTGCTGGGGAGCCGTGTAGACAGGCTCTGCTGCGGAGCGGTGTGAACAGGCTCTGATGGAGAGCCAGGCGGGATGCGGTGCTGGGGGCCCCCGTGTGCTGTGCTGGGGTGCCCGGTGAGCTGGGCTGGGGATCCTGGTGTGCTGTGCTGTGGTGCTGTTGAGCTGTGTGGACAGGCTCTGCTGGGGAGTGGTTTGAAAAGGCTCTGCTGGACAGCCAGGCGGGCTTTGGTGCTGGGGTCCCTCGTGTGCTGTACTGGGGAGCCCTGTGAGCTGGGCTTAGGAGCCCGGTGTGCTGTGCTGTGGTGCTGGGGAGCCGTGTGGACAAGCTCTGCTGGGGAGTGGTTTCAATAGGCTCTGCTCGGGAGTGGTGTGATCAGACCATGATTGAGAGCCAGGCGGGATGTGGTGCTGGTGGCCCCCGTGTGCTGTGCTGGCGAGCCCGGGGAGGTTGGCCGAGGAGCCCGCTGTGCTAGGCTGTGCTGCTGGGGAGCCGTGTGGACAGGGACTGCTGGGGAGTGGTTTGAACAGGCTCTGCCAGGGAGCCAGGCGGGCTGTGGTGCTGGGGGGCCCCGTGTGCTGTGCTGGGGAGCCCGGTGAAATGGGCTGGGGAGGCCAGTGTTCTCGGCTGTGCTGCTGGGGAGCCGTGTGGACCGGCTCTGCTTGGGAGTGGTTTGAACAGGCTCTGCTGGAGAGCCAGGCTGGCCGTTGTGCTGGGGGCCCCCGTGTGCTGTGTTGGGGAACCCGGTGTGTTGGGCTGGGGAGGCCAGTGTGCTGGGCTGTGCTGCTGGGGGCCCCCGTGTGCGGTGCTGGGGATCCCGGTGTGCTGGGCTGTGCTGCTGGGGAGCCGTGTAGACAGGCTCTGCTGGGGAGCCAGGCTGGAATTGGTGCTGGGGGGCCCGGTGTGTTGTGCTGGGGAGGCCAGTGTGCTGGGCTGTGCTGCTGGGGAGCCGTGTTGACAGGATCTGCTGGGGAGCGGTTTGAACAGGCTCTGATGGAGAGTCAGGTGGGCTGTGGTCCTGGGGGGCCCCGTGTTCTGTGCTGGGGACCCTGGTGAGCTGGGCTGGGGAGCCCTGTATGCTGGGCTGTCCTGCTGGTGAGCCGTGTGGACAGGCTCTGCTGGGGAGCGGAGTGAACAGCCTCTGCTGGGGAGCATTGTGAACAGTCTCTGAAGGAGAGCCAAGCGGGCTGTGGTGCTGGGGGCCCCCGTGTGCTGTGCTGGGGAGCCCGGTGTGCAGGGCTGTGCTGCTGGGGAGCCGTATGGACAGTCTCTGCTTGGGAATGGTTTGAAAAGGCTCTGATGGAGAGCCAGGCGGGCTGTGGTGTTGGGGGCCCCCGTGTGCTTTGCTGGGGAGCCCGGTGATCTCGGCTGGGGAGCCCGGTGTGCTGGGCTGTGCTGCTGGGTAGCCCTGTAGACAGGCTCTGCTGGGGAGCGTTGTGAACAGGCTCTGATTGAGAGCCAGGTGGGCTGTGGTGCTGGGGGGCCCCGTGTGCTGTGCTGCGGAGCCCGGTGAGCTGGGCTGGGGAGGCCAGGGTGCTGGGCTGTGCTGCTGGGGAGCAGTGTGGACCGGCTCCTCTTGGGAGTGGTTTGAACAGGCTCTGCTGGAGAGCCAGGCGGGCCGTGGTGCTGGGGGCCCCCGTGTGCTGTGTTGGGGAACCCGGTGTGTTGGGCTGGGGAGGCCAGTGTGCTGGGCTGTGCTGCTAGGGAGCCGTGTTGACAGGCTCTGCTGGGGAGCGGTTTGAACACGCTCTGATGGAGATCCAGGCGGGCTGTGCTGCGGTGTGCTGGGCTGTGCTGCTGGGGAGCCGTGTAGACAGGCTCTGCTGGGGAGCGGTGTGAAGAGGCTCTGCTGGAGAGCCAGGCGGGCTGTGGTGCTGGGGGCCCCCGTGTGCTGTGATGGGGATCCCGGTGTGCTGGGCTGTGAAGCTGGGGAGCCGTGTGGACAGGCTCTGCTGGGGAGCCAGGCGGGCATTGGTGCTGGGGGGCCCGGTGTGCTGTGCTGGGGATCCCGGTGTGCTGGGCTGTGCAGCTGCGGAGCGGTGTGAACAGGCTCTGATGGAGAGCCAGGCGGGCTGTGGAGCTGGGGGCCCCCATGTGCTGTGTTGGGGAGCCCGGTGTGCAGGGCTGTGCTGCTGGGGAGCCATATGGACAGTTTCTGCTGGGGAATGGTTTGAACAGGCTCTGATGGAGAGCCAGGCGGGCTGTGGTGCTGGGGGCCCCCGTGTGCTGTGCTTGGGAGCCCGGTGAGCTGGGCTTGGAAGCCCGGTGTGCTGGGCTTTTGTGCTGGGGAGCCGTGTAGACAGGCTCTGCTGCGGAGGGGTGTGAACAGGCCCTGATGGAGAGCCAGGCTGGCTAAGGTGCTGGGGGCCCCCTTGAGCTGTGCTCAGGAGCCCGGTGAGCTGGGAAGGGGAACCCTGTGTGCTTGGCTGTGGTAATGAGGAGCCGTGTAGACAGGCTGTGCTGTTGAGCGGTGTGAACAGGCTCTGCTGGGGAGCGGTGTGAAAAGGCTCTGATGGAGAGCCAGGCGGGCAATGGTGCTGGGGGGCCCCGTGTGCTGTGCTGGTTAGCCCTGTGAGCTGGGCTGGGGAGCCCAGTGTGCTGGGCTGTGATGCTTGGGAGCCGTGTGGAGTCTTTCTGCTGGGGAGTGGTTTGAACAGGCTCTGATGGAGAGCCAGGCGGGCTGTGGTGCTGGGGGGCCCCATGTTCTGTGCTGAGGAGCCCGTTGAGCTGGGCTGGGGAGCCCGGTGTGCTGGGCTGTGGTGCTGGGGAGCCGTGTGGACAGGCTCTGCTGGGGAATGGTTTGAATAGGCTCTACCGGAGAGCCAGGCGGGCTGTGGTGCTGGGTGCCCCCGTGTGGTGTGCTGGGGAGCCCGGTAGGCTGGGCTGGGGAGCCCGGTGTGCTGGGCTGTGGTGCTGGGGAGCCGTGTGGACAGGCTCTACTGGGGAGCGTTGTGAAAAGGTTCTGATGGAAAGCCAGGCGGGCTGTGGTGCTGGGGGGCCCCTTGTGCTGTGCTGGGGAGCCCGGTGAGCTGTGCTGGGGGCCCCCGTGTGCTCTGCTGGGGAGCCCGGTGAGCAGGGCTGGGGAGCCCGGTGTGCTGGGCTGTGGTGCTGGGGAGCAGTGTGGAAAGGCTCTGCTGGGGAGCGGCGTGAACAGGCTCTGATGGAGCGCCAGGATGGCTGTGGTTCTGGGGGCCCCCTTGTGCTGTGCTGGGGAGCCCGGTGAGCTGTGCTGGGGAGCCCGGTGTGCTGGGCTGTGGTGCTGGGGAGCCGTGTAGACAGGCTCTGCTGCGGAGCGGTGTGAACAGGCTCTGATGGAGAGCCAGGCGGGCTGTGGTGCTGGAGGCCCCCGTGTGCTGTGCCTGGGGGCCCGGTTAGCTGGGCTGGGGATCCCGGTGTGCTGTGCTTTGGTGCTGGGGAGCCTTGTAGACAGGCTTTGCTGGGGAGTGGTGTGAACAGGCTCTGTTGGAGAGCCAGGCGGGCTGTGGTGCTGGGGGGCCCCGTGTGCTGTGATGGGTTTCCCCGTTGAGGTGGCCTCGGGAGCCCGGTGTGTTGGGCTGTGGTGCTGGGGAGCCGTGTGGACAGGCTCTGCTGGGGAGTGGTTTTAAAAGGATCTGCTTGACAGCCAGGCGGGCTGTGTTGCTGGGGGGCCCCGTGTGCTGTGCTGGGCAGCCCTGTGAGCTTGGCTGGGTAGCTCGGTGTGCTGGTCTGGGGAGCCCGGTGTGCTGGGCTGTGGTGCTTGGGAGCCGTGTGGACAGGCTCTGCTGGGGAGTGGTGTGAACAGGCTCTGATGGAGAGCCAGGCGGGCTGTGGTGCTGGGGGCGCCCGTGTGCTGTGCTGGTGAGTCCGGTGAGCTGGGCTGGGGAGCCCGGTGTGCTGGGCTGTGCTGCTGGGGAGCCCTGTGGACAGGCTCTGCTGGGGAGTTGTGTGAACAGGCTCTGCTGGAGAGCCAGGCGGGCTGTGGTGCTGGGGGCCCCCGTGTGCTGTGCTGGGGAGTCCGGTGAGGTGCGTTGGGGAGCCTGGTGAGCTGGGCTGTGCTGCTGGGAAGCCGTGTGGACAGGCTCTGCTGGGGAATGGTTTGAAAAGGCTCTTCTGGAGAGCCAAGCGGGCTGTGGTGCTGGGGGCCCCCGTGTGATGTCCCGGGGGGCCCGGTGTTCTGGGCTGTGCTGCTGGGGAGCCGTTTGGACAGTATCTGCTGGAGACAGGTTTGAACAGGCTCTGATGGAGAGCCAGGCTGGCTGTGGTGCTGGGGGCCCCCGTGTGCTGTGCTGGGGGGCCCGGTGAACTGGGTTTGGGAGCCCGGTGTGCTGGGCTGTGGTTTTGGGGAGCCGTGTGGACAGGCTCTGCTGGGGAGTGGTTTGAACAGGATCTGCTGCAGAGCCAGGCGGGCTGTTGTTCTGGGGGGCCCCGTGTTCTGTGCTGGGGAGCCCGATGAGCCGGGCTGGGGAGCCCGGTGTGCTGGGCTGTGGTGCTGGGGAGCCGTGTGGACAGGCTCTTGAGGGGAGCGGTGTGAACAGGCTCTGCTGGAGAGCCAGGCGGGCTGTGGTGCTGGGGGACCCCGGGGGCTGTGCTGGGGAGCCCGGTTAGCTGGGTTTGAGGCCCGGTGTGCAGGGCTGTGCTGCTGGGGAGCCGTGTGGACAGGCTCTACTGGGGAGCGGTGTGAACATGCTCTGATGGAGCGCCAGGCGGGCTGTGGTGCTTGGGGGCCCCGTGTGCTGTGCTGGGTAGCCCGGTGAGCTGTGTTGGGGGCCCCCGTTTGCTGTGCTGGGGAGTCCGGTAAGCAGGGCTGGGGAGCCCGGTGTGCTGGGCTGTGGTGCTGGGGTCCCCCGTGTGCTGTGCTGGGGCGCCCGGTGAACTGGGCTTGGGAGCCCGGTGTGCTGGGCTGTGGTGCTGGGGAGCCGTGTGGACAGGCTCTGCTGGGGAGCGGTGTGAAAAGGCTCTGATGGAGAGACAGGCGGGCTGTGGTGCTGGGGGGCCCTGTGTGCTGTGCTTGGGGGCCCGGTGAGGTGGGCTGGGGAGCACGGTGTATTGGGCTGTGGTGCTGGGGAGCCGTGTTGTCAGGCTCTGCTGGGGAGCGGTGTGAAATGGCTCTGATGGAGAGCCAGGCTGGCTGTGGTGCTGGGAAGCCCCGTGTGCTGTGATGGGGAGCCCGTTGAGCTGGGCTGGGGAGCCCGGTGTGGTGGGCTGTGGTGCTGGGGAGCCGTGTGGACCGGCTCTGCTGGGGAGTGGTTTGAACAGGCTCTGCTGGAGAGCCAGGCGGGCTGTGGCGCTGGGGAGCCCGGGGAGCTGGGTTGGGGAGCCCGGTGTGCTGGGCTGTTCTGCTGGGGAGCCGTGTAGACAGGCTCTGCTGGGAAGCTGTGTGAACAGGCTCTGCTGGAGAGCCAGGGGGGCTGTGGTGCTGGGGTCCCCCGTGTCCAGTGATGGGGAGCCCGGTGTGCTGGGCTGTGGTGCTGGGGAGCCGTGTGGACAGGCTCTGCTGCGGAACGGTGTGAACAGGCTATGCTGGAGAGCCAGGTGGGCTGTGGTGCTGGGGTACCCCGTGTGCTGTGCTGGGGCGCCCGGTGAACTGGGCTTGGGAGCCCGGTGTGCTGGGCTGTGGTGCTGGGGAGCCGTGTTGTCAGGCTCTGCTGCGGAGCGGTGTGGAATGGCTCTGATGGAGAGCCAGGCCTGCTGTGGTGCTGGGAAGCCCTGTGTGCTGTGCTGGGGAGCCCGTTGAGCTGGGCTGGGGAGCCCGGTGTGGTGGGTTGTGGTGCTGGGGAGCCGTGTGGACAGGCTCTGCTGGGGAGCGGAGTGAACAGGCTCTGATGGAGAGCCAGGCGGGCTTTGGTGCTGGGAAGCCCCGTGTGCTGTGCTGGGGAGCCCGGTTAGCTGGGCAGAGGAGCCCAGTGAGCTGGGCTGTGGTGCTGGGTAGCCGTGTAGACAGGCTCTTCTGGAGAGTGGTTTGAACAGGCTCTGCTGGAGAGTCAGGCGGGCTGTGGTGCTGGGGTGCCCCGTGTGCTGTGCTGGGGAGCCCGGTGTGCTGGGCTGTGGTGCTGGGGAGCCGTGTGGACAGGCTCTGCTGGGGAGAGGGTTGAACAGGCTCTGATGGAGAGCCAGGCGGGCTGTGGTTCAGGGGAGCCCGGTGAGCTGTGCTGGGGGCCCCCGTGTGCCGTGCTGGGGAGCCGGGTGAGCAGAGCTGGGGAGCCAGGAGTGCTGGGCCGTGGTGCTGGGGAGCAGCGTGGAAAGGCTCTGCTGGGGAGCGGTGTGAACAGGCTCTGATGGAGCGCCGGGCGGGCTGTGGTGCTGGGGGGCCCCGTGTGCTGGACTGGGGAGCCCGGTGTGCTGGGCTGTGCTGCTGGGGAGCCATGTGGACAGGCTCTGCTTGGGAGTGGTTTTAACAGGCTCTGATGGAGCGCCGGGCGGGCTGTGGTGCTCGGGGGCCCCGTGTGCTGGACTGGGGAGCCCGGTGTGCTGGGCTGTGCAGCTGGGGAGCCATGTGGACAGGCTCTGCTGGGGAGTGGTTTTAACAGGCTCTGATTTAGAGCCAGGCGGGCTGTGTTGCTCGGGGCCCCCGTGTGCTGTGCTGGGGATCCCGGTTTGCTGGGCTGTGGTGCTGGGGAGCCGTGTGGACAGGCTCTGCTCAGGAGAGTTTTGTACAGGCTCTGATGGAGAGGCAGGCTGGCTGTTGTGCTGGGAAGCCCCGTGTGCTGTGCTGGGGGGGCCCGTGTGCTGTGCTGGGGGGCCCCGTGTGCTGTCCTGGGGAGCCCGTTGAGCTGGGCTGGGGAGCCCGGTGTGCTGGGCTGTGGTGCTGGGGAGCCGTGTGGAGTCTTTCTGCTGGGGAGTGGTTTGAACAGGCTCTGATGGAGAGCCAGGCGGGCTGTGGTTCAGGGGAGCCCGGTGAGCCGTGCTGGAGGCCCCCGTGTGCTGTGCTGGGGAGTCCGGTGAGGCGGGCTGTGCTGCTTTGTGCTGGGCTGTGCTGCTGGGGAGCCGTGTAGACAGGCTCTGCTGGGGAGCGGTGTAAAGAGGCTCTGCTGGAGAGCCTGGCGGGCTGTGGTGCTGGGGGCCCCCGTGTGCTGTGCTGGGGATCCCGGTGTGCTGGGCTGTGCTGCTGGGGAGCCGTGTAGACAGGCTCTGCTGGGGAGCCAGGCGGGAATTGGTGCTGGGGGGCCCGGTGTGTTGTGCTGGGGAGCCCGGTGTGCTGGGCTGTGGTGCTGGGGAGCCGTGTAGACAGGCTCTGCTGCGGAGCGGTGTGAACAGGCTCTGATGGAGAGCCAGGCGGGATGTGGTGCTGGGGGCCCCCGTGTGCTGTGCTGGGGTGCCCGGTGAGCTGGGCTGGGGATCCTGGTGTGCTGTGCTGTGGTGCTGTTGAGCTGTGTGGACAGGCTCTGCTGGGGAGTGGTTTGAAAAGGCTCTGCTGGACAGCCAGGCGGGCTTTGGTGCTGGGGTCCCTCGTGTGCTGTACTGGGGAGCCCTGTGAGCTGGGCTTAGGAGCCCGGTGTGCTGTGCTGTGGTGCTGGGGAGCCGTGTGGACAAGCTCTGCTGGGGAGTGGTTTCAATAGGCTCTGCTCGGGAGTGGTGTGATCAGACCATGATTGAGAGCCAGGCGGGATGTGGTGCTGGTGGCCCCCGTGTGCTGTGCTGGCGAGCCCGGGGAGGTTGGCCGAGGAGCCCGCTGTGCTAGGCTGTGCTGCTGGGGAGCCGTGTGGACAGGGACTGCTCGGGAGTGGTTTGAACAGGCTCTGCCAGGGAGCCAGGCGGGCTGTGGTGCTGGGGGGCCCCGTGTGCTGTGCTGGGGAGCCCGGTGAAATGGGCTGGGGAGGCCAGTGTGCTCGGCTGTGCTGCTGGGGAGCCGTGTGGACCGGCTCTGCTTGGGAGTGGTTTGAACAGGCTCTGCTGGAGAGCCAGGCGGGCCCTGGTGCTGGGGGCCCCCGTGTGCTGTGCTGGGGAACCCGGTGTGCTGTTCTGTTCTGCTGGGGAGCCGTGTGGACCGGGTCTGCTGCGGAGCGGTGTGAACAGGCTCTGCTGGGGCCCCGGGCTGTGCTGCGGTGTGCTGGGCTGTGCTGCTGGGGAGCCGTGTAGACAGGCTCTGCTGGGGAGCCAGGCGGGCATTGGTGCTGGGGGGCCCGGTGTGCTGTGCTGGGGATCCCGGTGTGCTGGGCTGTGCAGCTGCGGAGCGGTTTGAAAAGGGCTCTGATGGAGAGCCAGGCGGGCTGTGGAGCTGGGGGCCCCCATGTGCTGTGTTGGGGAGCCCGGTGTGCAGGGCTGTGCTGCTGGGGAGCCGTATGGACAGTTTCTGCTGGGGAATGGTTTGAACAGGCTCTGATGGAGAGCCAGGCGGGCTGTGGTGCTGGGGGCCCCCGTGTGCTTTGCTTGGGAGCCCGGTGAGCTGGGCTTGGAAGCCCGGTGTGCTGGGCTTTTGTGCTGGGGAGCCGTGTAGACAGGCTCTGCTGTGGAGGGGTGTGAACATGCCCTGATGGAGAGCCAGGCTGGCTAAGGTGCCGGGGGCCCCCTTGAGCTGTGCTCAGGAGCCCGGTGAGCTGGGAAGGGGAACCCTGTGTGCTTGGCTGTGGTAATGAGGAGCCGTGTAGACAGGCTGTGCTTTTGAGCGGTGTGAACAGGCTCTGCTGGGGAGCGGTGTGAAAAGGCTCTGATGGAGAGCCAGGCGGGCAATGGTGCTGGGGGGCCCCGTGTGCTGTGCTGGTTAGCCCTGTGAGCTGGGCTGGGGAGCCCAGTGTGCTGGGCTGTGATGCTTGGGAGCCGTGTGGAGTCTTTCTGCTGGGGAGTGGTTTGAACAGGCTCTGATGGAGAGCCAGGCGGGCTGTGGTGCTGGGGGGGACCGTGTGCTGTACTGGGGAGCCCGTTGAGCTGGGCTGGGGAGCCCAGTGTGCTGGGCTGTGGTGCTGGGGAGCTGTGTGGACAGGCTCTGCTGGGGGGTGGTTTGAACAGGCTCTGCTGGAGACCCAGGCCGGCTGTGGTCCTGGGGGGCCCCGTGTTCTGTGCTGGGGACCCTGGTGAGCTGGGCTGGGGAGCCCTGTATGCTGGGCTGTCCTGCTGGTGAGCCGTGTGGACAGGCTCTCCTGGGGAGCCGTGTGAATAGGCTCTGATGGAGAGCCAGCCAGGCTGTGGTTCTTGGGGGCCCCGTGTGCTTTGCTGGGGAGCCCGTTGAGCTTGGCTGGGGAGCCCGGTGTTCTGGGCTGTGCTGCTGGTTAGGCATGTGGACAGGCTGTGGTGGGGAGTGATTTGAACAGGCTCTGCTGGAGAGCAACGTGGGCTGTGGTGCTGGGGGCCCCCGTGTGCTGTGCTGGGGGCCCCCGTGTGCTGTGCTGGGGAGCCCGGTGTGCTGGGCTGTGCTGCTGGTCAGCCGTGTGGACAGGCTCTGCTGGCGAGTGTTTTGAACAGGCTCTGCTGGAGAGCCAGGCGCGCTGTGTTGCTGGGGGCCCCTGTGTGCTGTGCTGGGGAGCCCGGTGAGCAGGGCTGGGGAGCCCGGTGTGCTAGGCTGTGGTGCTGGGGGGCCCCGTGTTCTGTGCTGCGTAGCCCGGTGAGATCCGCTGTGGAGCCTGGTGTGCCGGGTTGTGTTGCTGGGGAGCCGTGTAGACAGGCTCTGCTGGGGAGCGGTGTGAACAGGCTCTGATGGAAATCCAGGTGTGCTGTGGTGTTGGGGGCCCCCGTGTGCTGTGCTGGGGAGCCCGGTGAGCAGGGCTGGGGAGCCCGGTGAGCTGGGCTGTGGAGTCCGGTGTGCTGGGCTGTGCTGCTGCGGAGCCGTGTGGACATGCTCTGCTAGGGAGCCGTGTTGACAGGCTCTGTTGGGGAGTGATTTGAACAGGCTCTGCTGGAGAGCCTGGCGGGCTGTGGTGTTGGGGGCCCCCGTGTGCTGTGCTGGGGAGCCCGATGAGCTGGGCTTCGGAGCGCGGTGTCATAGACTGTTCTGCTGGGGAGCCGTGTAGACAGGTTCTGCTGGGGAGCGGTGTGAACAGGCTCTGATGGAAAGCCAGGCGGGCTGTGGTGTTGGGGGCCCCCGTGTGCTGTGCTGGGGAGCCCGGTGAGCTGGGCTGTGGTGCTGGGGAGCCGTGTAGACAGGCTCTTCTGGGGAGCGGTGTGAACAGGCTCTGATGGAGAGCCAGGCGGGCTTTGGTGCAGGGGGCCCCCGTGTGCTGTACTGCGGAGCACGGTGAGCTGGGCTGCGGAGCCCGGTGGGCTGGGCTATGCTGCTGGGGAGCCGTGTGGACAGGCTCTGCTGGGGAGCGGTTTGAGCAGGCCCTGCTGGAGAGCCAGGCCGGCTGTGGTGCAGGGGAGCCCGGTGAGCTGTGCTGGGGGCCCCCGTGTGCTGGGCTGGGGAGCCTGGTGAGCTGCGCTGGGGAGCCTGGTGTTCTGGGCAGTGCTGCTGGGGAGCCGTGCATACTGGCTCTGCTGGGGAGAGGGTTGAACAGGCTCTGATGGAGAGCCAGCCGGGCTGTGGTTCAGGGGAGCCCGGTGAGCTGTGCTGGGGGCCCCCGTGTGCTGGGCTGGGGAGCCCGGTGTGCTGGGCCGTGGTGCTGGGGAGCAGCGTGGAAAGGCTCTGCTGGGGAGCGGTGTGAACAGGCTCTGATGGAGAGCCAGGCGGGCTGTGGTGCTGGGGGCCCGCGTGTGCTGTCCTGGGGAGCCCTGTGAGATCGGCATGGGAGCCCGGTGTCCTGGGCTGTGGTGCTTGCGAACCGTGTAGACAGGCTCGTCTGGGGAGCGGTGTGAACAGGCTCTGATGGAGAGCCAGGCGGGCTGTGGTGCTGGGGGCCCCCGTGTGCTGTGCTGGGGAGCCCTGTGAGATCGGCATGGGAGTCCGGTGTGCTGGGCTGTGGTGCTTGCGAACCGTGGAGATAGGCTCTTCTGCGGAGCGGTGTGAACAGGCTATGCTGGAGAGCCAGGTGGGCTGTGGTGCTGGGGGCCCCAGTGTGCTGTGCTGGGGGGCCCGTTGAACTTGGCTTGGGAACCCGGTGTGCTGGGCTGTGGTGCTGGGGAGCCGTGTGGACAGGCTCTGCTGGGGAGTGGTTTGAACAGGATCTGCTGCAGAGCCAGGCGGGCTGTGGTTCTGGGGGGCCCCGTGTGCTGTGCTGGGGAGCCCCGTGAGCTGGGCTGTGGTGCTGGGGAGCCGTGTGGACAGGCTCTGCTGGGGAGCGGAGTGAACAAGCTCTGATGGAGAGCCAGGCGGGCTGTGGTGCTGGGAAGCCCCGTGTGCTGTGCTGGGGAGCCCGGTGAGCTGGCAGTGCTGCTGGTGAGCCGAGTGGGCAGGCTCTGCTGGAGAGCCTGGCGGGCTGTGGTGCTGGGGGCCCCCGTGTGCTTTTCTCTATAGCCCGCTGAGCTGTGCAGTGCTGCTGGGGAGCCGTGCATACTGGCTCTTCTGGGGAGCTGTGTGAACAGGCTCTGCTGGAGAGCCAGCCAGGCTGTCGTGCTGGGGGCCCCCGTGTGCTGTGCTGGGGAGCCCGGTGTGCTGTGATGTGCTGCCTGGGATCCCTGTGGACAGGCTCTGCTTGGGAGTGGTTTGAACAGGCTCTGATGGAGAGCCAGGCGGGCTGTGGTGCTTGGGGGCCCCGTGTGTTGTGCTGGGGAACCCGGCGTGCTGGGCTGTGCTGCTGGGGAGCCGAATAGACAGGCTCTGCTGGGGAGCAGTGTGAACAGGCTCTGCTGGAGAGCCAGGCGGGCTGTGGTGTTGGGGAGCCGTGTGGACAGGCTCTGCTGGGGAGTGGCTTGAAGAGGCTCTGCTGGATAGCCAGGTAGGCTGTGGTGCTGGGGGCCCCCGTGTGCCGTGCTGGGGAGCCCGGTGAGCTGGGCTGGGGAGCCCGGTGTGCTGGGCTGTGCTGCTGGGGAGCCGTTTGGACAAGCTCTGCTCGGGAGCTGTCTGAACAGGCTCTGATGGAGAGCCAGGCGGGCTGTGGTGCAGGGGAGCCCGGTTTGCTGGGCTGGGGAGCCCGGTGAGCTGGGCTGTTCTGCTGGGGAGCCGTGTGGACCGGCTCTGCTGTGGAGCGGTGTGAACAGGCTCTGCTGGAGAGCCAGGGGGGCTTTGGTGCTGGGTTGCCCCGTGTGCTGTGCTGGGGAGCCCTGTGAGATCGGCTTGGGAGCCCGGTGTGCTGGGCTGTGGTGCTGGGGAGCCCTGTGGAAAAGCTCTGCTGGGTAGCGGTGTGAACAGGCTCTGCTGGAGAGCCAGGCGGCCTGTGGTTCTGGGGGCCCCCGTGTCCAGTGCTGGGGAGCCCGGTGTGCTGTGCTGTGGTGCTGGGGAGCCGTGTAGACAGGCTCTGCTCGGGAGCCATTCGGGCTGTGGTGCTGGGGGGCCCCGTGTGCTGTGCTGGGGAGCCCGTTGAGCTGGGCAGTGCTGCTGGTGAGCCAAGTGGACAGGCTCTGATAGAGAGCCAGGCGGGCTGTGCTGCAGTGTGCGGGGCTGCTGGGGAGTCGTGTAGACAGGCTCTGCTGGGGAGCGGATTGAACAGGCTCTGATTGAGAGCCAGGCGGGCTGTGGTGCTGTGGGCCACGGTGTGCTGTGCTGGGGAGCCCGGTGTGCTGGGCTGGGGAGCCCGGTGTGCTGGGCTGTGCTGCTGGGGAGCCGTGTGGACAAGCTCTGCTGGGGAGCGGTCTGAACAGGCTCTGATGGAGAGCCAGGCGGGCTGTCATGCTGAGGGCACCCGTGTGCTGTGCTGGGGAGCCTGGTGAGCTGCGCTGGGGAGCCTGGTGTTGTGGGCAGTGCTGCTGGGGAGCCGTGCATACTGGCTCTGCTGGGGAGAGGGTTGAACAGGCTCTGATGGAGAGCCAGGCGGGCTGTGGTTCAGGGGAGCCCGGTGAGCTGTGCTGGGGGCCCCCGTGTGCTGGGCTGGGGAGCCCGGTTTGCTGGGCCGTGGTGCTGGGGAGCAGCCTGGAAAGGCTCTGCTGGGGAGCGGTGTGAACAGGCTCTGATGGAGAGTCAGGCGGGCTGTGGTGCTGGGGGCCCCCCTGTGCTGTGCTGGGGAGCCCTGTGAGATCGGCATGGGAGCCCGGTGTGCTGGGTTGTGGTGCTTGCGAACCGTGGAGAAAGGCTCTGCTGCGGAGCGGTGTGAACAGGATATGCTGGAGAGCCAGGTGGGCTGTGGTGCTGGGGGCCCCCGTGTGCTGTGCTGGGGAGCCCGGTGACCTGTGCTTGGGAGCTCGTTCTGCTGGGCTGTGTTGTTTTGGAGCCGTATAGACAGGCTCTGATGGAGAGCCAGGTGTGCTGTGGTGTTGGGGGCCCCCGTGTGCTGTCCTGGGGA
Source organism: Dascyllus trimaculatus (assembly GCA_024666655.1). Taxonomy (NCBI): domain Eukaryota; kingdom Metazoa; phylum Chordata; class Actinopteri; family Pomacentridae; genus Dascyllus; species Dascyllus trimaculatus. Next base: position 59,395 of record JAMOIN010001506.1, read on the forward strand.
GCCCTTTGAGCTGGGCTGGGGAGACCGGTGTGCTGGGCTGTGCTGCCGGGGAGCCCTGTGGACAGGCTCTGCTGGGGAGTGGTTTGAACAGGCTCTGCTGGAGAGCCAGGCGGGCTGTGGTGCTGGGGGCTCCCGTGTGCTGTGCTGGGGAGCCCGGTGAGCTGGGCTGTGGTGCTGGGGAGCCGTGTGGACAGGCTCTGCTGGGGAATGGTTTGAACAGGCTTCTCTGAAGAGCCAGGCGGGCTGTGGTCCTGGGGGCCCCCGTGTGATGTCCCGGGGAGCCCGGTGAGCTGGGCTGGGGAGCCCGGTGAGCTGGGCTTAGCTGCTGGGGTGCTGTGTGGAAAGGGTCTGCTGGGAAGCGATGTGAAAAGGCTCTGATGGAGAGCCAGGCGGGCTGTGGTGCTGGGGGGCCCCCGTGTGCTGTGCTCGGTAGCCCGGTGAGATGGGCTGCGGGGCCCGGTGTGCTGGGCTGAGATGCCGGGGTGCCGTGTGGACAGGGTCTGCTGGGAAGCGGTGTTAAAAGGTTCTGATGGAGACCCGGGCGGGCTGTGGTGCTGGGGGCCCCCGTGTGCTGTGGTCGGTAGCCCGGTGAGCTGGGCTGCGCAGCCCAGTGTGCTGGGCTGAGCTGCTGGGGTGCCGTGTGGACAGGGTCTGCTGGGAAGCGTTATGAAAAGGCTCTGATTGAGAGCCAGGATGGCTGTGGTGCTGGGGGGCCTGTGTGCTGTGCTCGTATGCCCGGTGAGCTGGGCTGCGAAGCCCGGTGTGCTGGGCTGTGGTGCTGGGGAGCTGTGTGGACAGGCTCTGCTGGGGAGCGGTGTGAACAGGCTCTGATGGAGAGTCAGGCGGGCTGTGGTGATGGGTGCCCCCGGGGGCTGTGCTGGGGAGCCCGGTGAGCTGGGCTGGGGAGCCCGGTGTGCTGGGCTGTGGTGCTGGGGAGCCGTGTGGACAGGCTCTGCTGGGGAGCGGTGTGAACAGGCTCTGATAGAGAGCCAGGCGGGCTGTGCTGCAGTGTGCGGGGCTGCTGGGGAGTCGTGTAGACAGGCTCTGCTGGGGAGCGGATTGAACAGGCTCTGATTGAGAGCCAGGCGGGCTGTGGTGCTGTGGGCCACGGTGTGCTGTGCTGGGGAGCCCGGTGTGCTGGGCTTGGGTGCCTGGTGTGCTGGGCTGTGGTGCTGGGGAGCCGTGTGGACAGGCTCTACTAGGGAGTGGTTTGAACAGGCTCTGCTGGAGAGCCAGGCAGGCTGTGGTGCTGGGGGGCCCCGTGTGCTGTGCTGGGGAGCCCGTTGAGCTGGGCTGGGGAGCCCGGTGTGCTGGGCTTATGTGCTGGGGAGCCATGTAGACAGGCTGTGCTACGGAGGGGTTTGAACAGGCCCTGATGGAGAGCCAGGCGGGCTGTGGTGCTGGGGGCCCCCGTGAGCTGTGCTCAGGAGCCCGGTGAGCTGGGCTGGGGATCCCTGTGGGCTGGGCTGTGGTGATTGGGAGCCGTGTAGACAGGCTGTGCTGTTGAGCGGTGTGAACAGGCTCTGATGGAGAGCCAGCCGGGCTGTAGTGCTTGGGGCTCCCGTGTGCTGTACTCGGGAGCCCAGTGAGCTTGGCTTCGGAGCCCAGTGTACTGGGCTGTGGTGCCGGGAAGCCGTGTGGACATGCTCTGCTGGGGAGAGGGTTGAACAGGCTCTGAGGGAGAGCCAGGCGGGCTGTGGGGCTGGTTATACCCGTGTGCTGTGCTAGGGGGGCCCGTGTGCTGTGTTGGGGAGCCCGGTGTGCTGGGCTGTGGTGCTTGGGAGCCGTGTGGACAGGCTCTGCTGGGGAGCAGAGTGAACAGGCTCTGATGGAGAGCCATGCGGGCTGTGGTGCTGGGAAGACCCGTGTGCTGTGCTGGGGGGCCGGTTGAGCTCGGCTGGGGAGCCCGGTGTGGTGGGCTGTGGTGCTGGGGAGCCTTGTGGACAGGCTCTGCTGCGGAGCGCTGTGAACAGGCTCTGATGGAGAGCCAGGCGGGCTGTGGTGCTGGGGGCCCGCGTGTGCTGTGCTGGGGAGCCCGTTGAGCTGGCATGTGGAGCCCGGTGTGCTGGGGAGCCGTGTGGACAGGCTCTGCATGGGAGCCGTGTTTAGAGACTCTGATGGAGAGGCATGCTGGCTGTGGTGCTGGGGGCCCCCGTGTGCTGTGCTCGGGAGCCCAGTGAGCTGGGCTGGGGAGCCCGGTGTGCTGGGCTGTGCTGCTGGGGAGCCGTGTGGACAGGCTCTGCTGTGGAGCGGTTTGAACAGGCTCTGCTGGAGAGCAAGGCGCGCTGTGGTGCTGGGGGCCCCCGTGTGCTGTCCTGGGGAGCCCGGTGAGATGGGCTGGGGAGCCCGGTGTGCTGGGCTGTGCTGCTGGGGAGCCGTGTGGACAGGCTCTGCTGGGGAGAGGGTTGACCAGGCTCTGATGGAGAGCCAGGCGGGCTGTGGTGCTGTGGGCCCCCCTGTGCTGTGCTGGGGGGCCCAGTGAGCCTGGCTGGGGAGCCCGGTGTACTGGACTGTGGTGCTGGCCAACCGTGTAGACAGGCTCTGCTGGGGGGCCCCGTGTGCTGTGCTGGGGATCCCGGTGTGCTGGGCTGTGGTGCTGGGGGGCCCCGTGTGCTGTGCTGCGGAGCCCGGTGAGATCGGCGGCGGAGGCCAGTGTACAGGGCTGTGCTGCTTGGGAGCCGGGTTGCGCCGCTCTGCTTGGGAGTGGTTTGAACAGGCTCTGCTGGAGAGCCAGGCGGGCCGTGTTGCTGGGGGCCCCCGTGTGCTGTGCTGGGGAACCCGGTGTGCTGTTTTGTGCTGCTGGGGAGCGGTTTGAACAGGCTCTGATGGAGAGCAAGGCGGCCTGTGGTGCTGGGGGCCCCCGTGTGCTGTGCTGGGGAGCCCGGTGAGATGGGCTGGGGAGCCCGGTGTGCTGGGCTGTGCTGCTGGGGAGCCGTGTGGACAGGCTCTGCTGTGGAGCGGTTTGAACAGGCTCTGCTGGAGAGCAAGGCGCGCTGTGTTGCTGGGGGCCCCCGTGTGCTCTGCTGGGGAGCCCGGTGAGCTGGGCTGGGCAGCCCGGTGTGCTTGGCTGTGGTGCTGGATTGCCCTGTGGACAGGCTCTGCTGGCGAGTGGTTTGAACAGGCTCTGATGGAGAGCCAGGCGGGCTGTTGTGCTGGGCGGCCCCGTGTGCTTTGCTGGGGAGCCCGGTTTGCTGGGCTGGGGAGCCCCGTGTACTGGGCTGTGGTGCTGGGGTGCCCGGTGTTCTGGGCTGTGGTGCTGGGGAACCGTGTAGACAGGCTCTGCTGGGGAGCGGTGTGAACAGGCTCTGATGGAGAGCCAGGTGGGCTGTGGTGCTGGGGGGCCCCGTGTGCTGTGCTTGGGAGCCCGGTGTGCTGGGCTGTGGTGCTGGGGAGCCGTGTGGACAGGCTCTCCTAGGTAGCCAGGCGGGCTGTGGTGCTGGGGGCCCCCGTGTGCTGTGCCGGGGAGCCCGGTGAGCTGGGCTGGGGAGCCCGGTGTGCTGGGCTGTGGTGCTGGAGAGCCGTGTGCTGTGCTGGGCGGCCCGGTGAACTGGGCTGGGGAGCCCGGTGTGCTGGGCTGTGGTGCTGGGGAGCCGTGTGGACAGGCTCTGCTGGGGAGCGGTGTGAAAAGGCCATGATGGAGAGCCAGGCGGGATGTGGTGCTGGTGGCCCCCGTGTGCTGTGCTGGGGAGCCCGCTGTCCTAGGCTTTGCTGCTGGGGAACCGTGAGGACAGGGACTGCTGGGGAGTGGTTTGAACAGGCTCTGCTGGACAGCCAGGCGGGCTGTTGTGCTGGGGGGCCGCGTGTGCTGTGCTGGGGAGCCCGGTGTGCTCGGCTGTGGTGCTGGGGAGCCGTGTGGACAGGCTCTGTTGGGGAGCATTGTGAACTGGCTCTGCTGGAGAGCCAGGCGGGCTGTGATGCTGGGGGGCCCCGTGTGCTATGCTGGGGAGCCCGTTGAGCTGTGCTGGGTGAGCCCGGTGTGCTGTCCTGTGGTGCGGGCGAACCGTGTAGACAAGTTCTGCTGGGGGGCGCCGTTTGCTGTGCTGGGGAGCCCGGTGATTTGGGGTGAGGAGCCCGGTGTGCTGGGCTGTGGTGCTGGGGAGCCGTGTGGACAGGCTCTGCTGGGGAGCGGAGTGAACAAGCTCTGCTGGGGAGCGGTGTGAACAGGCTCTGATGGAGAGCCAGGCGGGCTGTGGTGCTGGGGGGCCCCTTGTACTGTGCTGGGGGGCCCGGTGAGTTGGGCTGGGGAGCCCGGTGTGCTGGGCTGAGCTGCTGGGATGCCGTGTGGACAGGGTCTGCTGCTGAGCGGTGTGAACAGGCTCTGATGGAGAGCCAGGCGGGCTGTGGTGCTGGGGGGCCCCTTGTGCTGTGCTGGGGGCCCCGGTGAGTCGGGCTGGGGAGCCCGGTGTGCTGGGCTGAGCTGCTGGGGTGCCGTGTGGACAGGGTCTGCTGGGAAGCGGTGTGAAAAGGCTCTGATGGAGAGCCAGGCGGGGTGTGGTGCTGGAGGCCCCCGTGTGCTGTGCTGGGGGGTCCGGTGAGCTGGGCTGCGGAGCCCGGTGTTCTGGGCTTTTGTGCTGGGGAGCCGTGTAGACAGGCTCTGCTGGGGAGTTGTGTGAACAGGCTCTGCTGGAGAGCCAGGCGGGCTGTGGTGCTGGGGGCCCCCGTGTGCAGTGCTGGGGAACCCGGTGTGCTGTTCTGTGCTGCTGGCGAGCCGTGTGGACCGGCTCTGCTGGGGATCCAGGCGGGCTGTGCTGCGGTGTGCTGGGCTGTGCTGCTGGGGAGCCGTGTAGACAGGCTCTGCTGGGGAGCGGTGTGAACAGGCTCTGATGGAGAGCCAGGCGGGCTGTGGTGCTGGGGGCCCCCGTGTGCTCTGCTACGGTGCCCGGTGTGCAGGGCTGGGAAGCCTGGTGTGCTGGGCTGTGGTGCTGGGGAGCCGCGTGGAAAGGCTCTGCTGGGGAGCGGTGTTTAGAGGCTCTGATGGAGAGGCATGCTGGCTGTGGTGCTGGGGGCCCCCGTGTGCTGTGCTCGGGAGCCCAGTGAGCTGAGCTGGGGAGCCCGGTGTGTTGGGCTGTGCTGCTTGGCAGCCGTGTGGACAGGCTCTGCTGGGGAGCGGTTTGAACAGGCTCTGATGGAGAGCCAGCCGGGCTGTGGTGCTGGGTTGTCCTGTGTGCTGTGCTGGGGAGCCCGTTGAGCTGGGCTGGGGAGCCCGGTGTGCTGGGCTGTGGTGCTGGGGAGCCGTGTGGACAGGCTCTGCTGGGGAGAGGGTTGAATATGCTCTGATGGAGAGCCAGGCGGGCTGTGGTGCTGGGGGCCCCCCTGTGCTTTGCTGGGGGGCCCGGTGAGCTGGGCTGGGGAGCCCGGTGTACTGGACTGTGGTGCTGGCCAACCGTGTAGACAGGCTCTGCTGGCGGGCCCCGTGTGTTGTGCTGGGGATCCCGGTGTGCTGGGCTGTGGAGCTGGGGGGCCCCGTGTGCTGTGCTGCGGAGCCCGGTGAGATAGGCGGGGGAGGCCAGTGTGCTGGGCTGTGGTGCTGGGGAGCCCTGTACACAGGCTCTGATTGAGAGCCAGGCGGGCTGTGGTGCTGGGGAGCACGGTGAGATGGGCAGAGGAGCCCGGTGTGCTTGGCTGTGCTGCTGGGGAGCCGTGTACACAGGCTCTGCTGGGGAGCGGTTTGAACAGGCTCTGCTGGAGAGCCAGGCGGGCTTTGGTGCTGGGGGCCCCCGTGTGCTGGGCTGGGGAGCCCGGTGTGCTGGGCTGTGATGCTGGGGAGCCGTGTGGACAGGCTCTGCTGGGGAGTGGTTTGAACAGGCTCTGCTGGAGAGCCAGGCAGGCTGTGGTGCTGGGGATCCCCATGTGTTGTGCTTGGAAGCCCTGTGAGCTGGGCTGGGGAACCCGGTGAGCTGGGCTTTTGTGCTGGGGAGCCGTGTAGAAAGGCTCTGCTGCGGACGGGTGTGAACAGGCTCTGATGGAGAGCTAGGCGGGCTGTGGTGCTGGGGGCCCCCGTGTGCCGTGCTCAGGAGCCCGTTGAGTTTGGCTGGGAAGCCCGGTGTGCTGGGCTGTGGTGCTGGGGAGCTGTGTAGACAGGCTCTGCTGTGGAGTGGTTTGAACAGTCTCTGATGCAGAGCCAGGCAGGCTGTATTGCTGGGGGGCCCCGTGTGCTGTGCTGGGGAGGCCGGTGTGCTGGGCTGTGGTGCTGGCCAACCGTGTAGACAGGCTCTGCTGGCAGGCGTCGTGTGCTGTGCTGGGGAGCCCGGTGAGCTGGGCTGGGGAGCCCGGTGTGCTGGGCTTTGCTGCTGGGGAGCCGTGTGGACAGGCTCTGCTGGGGAGTGGTTTGAACAGGCTGTGCTGCAGAGCCAGGCGGGCTGTGGTGCTGGGGGGCCCCGTGTTCTGTGCTGGGGAGCCCGTTGAGCCTGGCTGGGGAGCCCGGTGTGCTGGGCTGTGCTGCTGGGGAGCCGTGTAGACAGGCTCTGCTGCGGAGCGGTGTGAACAGGCTCTGATGGAGAGCCAGGCGGGCTGTGGTGCTGCGGGCCCCCGTGTGCTGTGCTGGGGGGCCCGGTGAGCTGGGGTGGGGATCCTGGTGTGCTGTGCTGTGGTGCTGTGGAACAGTGTGGACAGGCTCTGCTGGGGAGTGGTTTGAAAAGGCTCTGCTGGACAGCCATGCGGGCTGTGGTGTGGGGGGCCCCGTGTTCTGTGCTGGGGAGCCCGTTGAGCTCGGCTTCGGAGCCCGGCGTGTTGGGCTGTGGTGCTTGGGAGCCGTGTGGACAGGCTCTGCTGGGGAGTGGTTTGAAATGGGTCTGCTGGATTGCCAGGCGGGATGTGGTGCTGGGGGACCCCGTGTGCTGTGCTGGGGAGTGCGGTGAGCTGGGCTGTGCTGCTGGGGAGCCGTGTGGACATGCTCTGCTGGGGAGCGGTGTGAACAGGCTCTGATGGAAAGCCAGGCAGGCTGTGGTGTTGGGTGCGCCCGTGTGCTGTGCTGGGGAGCCCGGTGTGCTGGGCTGTGCTGCTGGGGAGCCGTGTGGACAGGCTCTGCTTGGGAGTGTTTTGAACAGGCTCTGCTGGAGAGCCAGGCGGGCTGTGTTGCTGGGGGCCCACGTGTGCTGTGCTGGGGAGCCCGGTGAGCTGGGCTGGGGAGCCTGGTGTGCTGGGCTGTGGTGCTGGGTGGCCCCGTGTGATGTGCTGCGGAGCCCGGTGAGATCGGCTGTGGAGCCTTGTGTGCTGGGCTGTGGTGCTGGGCAGCCGTGTTTACAGGCTCTGCTGGAAAGCCAGGTGGGCTGAGGTGCTGGGGGGCCCCGTGTTCTGTGATGGGGAGCCCGGTGAGCTGGTCTTGGGAGGCCAGTGTGCTGGGCTGTGCTGTGGGGAGCCGTGTGGACCGGCTCTGGTTGGGAGTGGTTTGAACAGGCTCTGCTCGAGAGCCAGGCGGGCTGTGGTGCTGGGGGCCCCCGTGTGCTGTGCTGGGGAACCCTGCGTGCTGGGCTTTGCTGCTGGGGAGCCGTGTGGACAGGCTCTGCTGGGGAGCGGGGTGAACTGGCTCTGCTGGAGAACCAGGCGGGCTGTGGTGCTCGGGGCCCCCGTGTGCTGTGCTGGGGAGCCCTGTGAGTTGGGCTGGGGAGCCCGGTGTGCTGGGCTGTGGTCCTGGGCAGCCGTGTGAACATTCTCTGCTGGAGAGGTAGGCGGGCTGTGGTGCTGGGGGCCCCCGTGTGCTGTGCTGGGGAGCCCAGTGAGCTGGGCCGGGGAGCCCGGTGTGCTGGGCTGTGCTGCTGGGGAGCCGTGTGGTCAGGCTCTGCTGGGGAGTGGTTTGAACAGGCTCTGATGGAGAGCCAGGCGGGCTGTGGTGCTGGGGGGCCCCGTGTGCTGTGGTGGGGAGCCCGGTGAGCTGCGCTAAGGAGCCCGTTGTGCTGGGCTGTAGTGCTGGGGAGCCCTGTGGACAGGCTCTGCTGGGGAGCGGTGTGGAAAGGCTCCGATGGAGAGCCAGGCGGGCTGTGGTGTGGGGGGCCCCGTGTTCTGTGCTGGGGAGCCCGTTGAGCTCGGCTTCGGAGCCCGGTGTGTTGGGCTGTGGTGCTTGGGAGCCGTGTGGACAGGCTCTGCTGGGGAGTGGTTGAAATGGGTCTGCTGGATTGCCAGGCGGGCTGTGGTGCTGGGGGCCCCCGTGTGCTGTGCTGGGGAGCGCGGTGAGCTTGGCTGAGGAGCCCGGTGTGCAAGGCTTTGCTGCTGGGGAGCCGTGTGTACAGGCTCTGCTGGTGAGTGGTTTGAACAGGCTCTGCTGGACAGCCAGGAGGGCTGTGGTGCTGGGGGTCCCCGTGTGGTGTGTTGGGGAGACCGGTGAGCTTGGCTGGGGAGCCCGGTGTGCTGGGCTATGGTGCGGGGGAGCCGTGTAGACAGGCTCTGCTTAGGATTGGTGTGAACAGGCCCTGATGGAGAGCCAGGCAGGCTGTGGTGCTGTGGGCCCCCGTATGCTGTGCACAGGAGCCCGTTGAGCTTGGCTGGGGAGCCCGGTGTGCTGGGCTGTGATGCTGGGGAGCTGTGTGGAGAGGCTCTGCTGGGGAGTGGTTTGAACAGGCTCTGATGGAGAGCCAGGTGGGCTGTGGTGCTGGGTGGCCCCGTGTGCTGTGCGGTGGAGCCCGTTGAGCTGGGCCGGCGAGCCCGGTGTGCTGGGCTGTGGTGCTGGGGAGCCGTGTACACAGGCTCTGATTGAGAGCCAGCCGGGCTGTGGTACTGGGGGAACCCGTGTGCTGTGCTCGGGAGCCCAGTGAGCTGGGCTTCGGAGCCCAGTGTGCTGGGCTGTGGTGCTGGGAAGCCATGTGGACTGGCTCTGATGGGGAGAGGGTTGAACAGGCTCTGATGGAGAGTCAGGCGGGCTGTGTTGCTGGGAAGACGTGTGGACAGGCTCTGCAGGGGAGCGGTGTGAACAGGCACTGATGGAGGACCAGGCGCGCTGTGGTGCTGGGGGCCCCCGTATGCTGGGCTGGGGAGCCCGGTGTGCTGGGCTGTGCGGCTGGGGAGCCGTGTGGACAGGCTGTGCTTGGGAGTGGTTTGAACAGGCTCTGCTGGAGAAAAAGGCGGGCTGTGGTTCTGGGGTCCCCCGTGTGCTGTGCTGGGGAGACCGGTGAGCTGGGCTGGGGAGCCCGGTGTGCTGGGCTGTGCTGCTGCGGAGCCGTCTGGACCGGCTCTGCTTGGGAGTAGTTTGAACAGGCTCTGCTGGAGAGCCAGTCGGTCCGTGGTGCTGGGGGGACCCGTGTGCTGTGCTGGGGAGCCCGTTGAGCTGGGCTTCGGAGCCCTGTGTGTTGGGCTGTGGTGCTGGGGAGCCTTGTGGACAGGCTCTGCTGGGGAGTGGTTTGAACAGGGTCTGCTGGATTGCCAGGCGGGTTGTGGTACTGGGGGCCCCCGTGTGCTGTGCTGGGGAGCCCGGTGAGCTGGGGTGAGGAGCCCAGTGTGCTGGGCTGTGGTGCTGGATTGCCGTGTGGACAGGCTCTGCTGGGGAGTGGTTTGAACAGGCTCTGATGGAGAGCCAGGCGGGCTGTGGTGCTGGGGGGGCCCGTGTGCTGTGCTGGGGGCCCCCGTGTGCTGTGCTGGGGAGCCCGGTGTCCTGGGCTGTGCTGCTGGGGAGCCGTGTGGTCAGGCTCTGCTGGGGAGTGTTTTGAACAGGCTCTGCTGGAGAGCCAGGCGGGCTGTGTTGCTGGGGGCCCCCGTGTGCTGTGCTGGGGAGCCCGGTGAGCTGGGCTGGGAAGCCCGGTGTGCTGCGCTGTGGTGCTGGGGGGCCCCGTGTGCTGTGCTGCGGAGCCCGGTGAGATCGGCTATGGAGCCCGGTGTGCTGGGCTGTGCTGCTGGGGAGCCGTGTGGACAGGCTCTGCTGGGGAGTGGTTTGAACAGGCTCTGCTTTAGAGCCAGGCCGGCTGTGGTGCTGGGGGGGCCGTGTGCTGTGCTGGGGAGCCCGGTGGTCTGGGCCGGGGAGCCCGGTGTGCTGGGCTGTGGTGATGGGGATCCGTGTAGACAGGCTCTGCTGGGGAGCGGTGTGAACAGGCTCTGATGGAGATCCAGGCGGGCTGTGATGGTGGGGGCCCCCGTGTGCTATGCTGGGGGGCCCGGTGAGGTGGGCTGGGGAGACCGGTGTGCTGGGCTCTGCTGCTGGGGAGCCATGTGGAAAGGCTCTGCTGGCGAGTGGTTTGAAATGCCTCTGCTGGAGAGCCAGGCGGGCTGTGGTGCTGAGGGGCCCCGTGTTCTGTGCTGGATAGCCCAGTGAGCTGGGCTGGGGAGCCCGGTGTTCTGGGCCGTGCTGCTGGGGAGCCGTGTGGACAGGCTATGCTGGGGAGCGGTGTGAAAAGGCTCTGATTGAGAGCCAGGCGGGCTGTAGTGCTGGGGGCCCCCGTGTGCTGCGCTGGGGAGCCCGGTGTGTTGGGATGTGGTGCTGGGGAGCCGTGTGGAAAAGCTCTGGTGGGGAGAGGGTTGAACAGGCTCTGATGGAGAGCCAGGCGGGCTGTGGTTCAGGGGAGCCCGGTGAGCAGTGCTGGGGGTCCCCGTGTGCTGTGCTGGGGAGCCGGGTGAGCAGGGCTGGGGAGCCCGGTGTTCTGGGCTGTGGTGCTGGGGAGCCGTGTGGAAAATCACTGCTGGGGAGCGGTGTGGACAGGCTCTGATGGAGAGCCAGACGGGCTGTGGTGCTGGGGGGCCACGTGTTCTGTGCTGGGGAGCCCGTTGTGCTGGGCTGTGGTGCTGGGGAGCCGTGTGGACAGGCTCTGCTGGCGAGCGGTGTGAACAGGCTCTGATGGAGAGTCAGGCGGGCTGTGATGCTGGGGGCCCCCATGTGCTGTGCTGGGGAGCCCGGTGAGCTGGGCTGGGGAGCCCGGTTTGCTGGGCTGTGGTGCTGGGGAGCCGTGTGGAAAGGCTCTGCTGTGGAGCGGTGTGAACAGGCTCTGATGGAGAACCAGGCGGGCTATGGTGCTGGGGCCCCCGGTGTGCTGTGATGGGGAGCCCGGTGTGCAGGGCTGTGGTGCTGGGGAGCCGTGTGGACAGGCTCTGCTGGGGAGCGGTGTGAACAGGCTCTGATGGAGAGCCAGGCGGTCTGTGGGGCTGTGGGCCCCCGTGTGCTGTGCTCGGGAGCCCAGTGAGCTGGGCGGGGAAGCCCGGTGCGCTGGTCTTTGCTGCTGGGGAGCCGTGTGGACAGGCTCTGCTGGGGAGCGGTGTGAAAAGGCTCTGATGGAGAGCCAGGCGGGCTGTAGTGCTGGAAGCCCCCGTGTGCTGTGCTGGGGAGCCCCATGAGCTGGGCTGGGGAGCCCGGTGTGCTGGGCTGTTCTGCTGGAGAGCCAGGCGGGCTGTGCTTCTGGGGGCCCCCGTGTGCTGTGCTGGGGAGCCCGGTGTGCTGGGCTTTACTGCTGGGGAGCCGTGTAGACAGGCTCTGCTGGGGAGCGGTGTGAAAAGGCTCTGATGGAGAACCAGGCGTGCTGCGGTGCTGGGGGCCCCCGTATGCTGGGCTGGGGAGCCCGGTTTGCTGGGCTGGGGAGACCGGTGTGCAGGGCAGTGCTGCTGTGGAGCCGTATGGACAGTCTCTGCTGGGGAGAGGTTTGAACAGGCTCTGATGGAGAGCCAGGCGAGCTGTGGTGCTGGGGGGCCCGGTGTGCTGTGCTGGGGAGCCCGGTGAGCTGGGCTGGGGAGCCCGGTGTGCTGGGCTGTGTTGCTGGGGACCCGTGTAGACAGGCTCTGCTGGGGAGCGGTGTGAACAGGCTCTGATGGAAAGCCAGGCGGGATGTGGTGTTGGGGGCCCCCGTGTGCTTTGCTGGGGAGCCCGGTGAGCTGGGCTGGGCAGCCCGGTGTGCTGGGCTGTGCTGCTGTGGAGGCGTGTGGACAGGCTGTGCTGGGGAGTGGTTTGAACAGGCTTTGCTGGAGAGCCATGTGGGCTGTGGTGCTGGGGGCCTCCCGTGTGCTGTGCTGGGGAGCCCGGTGAGCTGGGCTGGGGAGCAAGGTGTCCTATGGTGTGCTGCTGGGGAGCCGTGTGGAAAGGCTCTGCTGAGGAGCGGTGTGAACAGGCTCTGATGGAAAGCCATGCGGGCTGTGGTGTTGGGGGCCCCCGTGTGCTGTGCTGGGGAGCCCGGTGACCTGGGCTGGGGAGCCCGGTGTTCTGGGCTGTGCTGCTGGGGAGGCTTGTGGACAGGCTGTGCTGGGGAGTGGTTTGAACAGGCTCTACTGGAGAGCAACGCGGGCTGTGGCGCTGGGGGCCCCCGTGTGCTGTGCTGGGGGCCCCCGTGTGCTGTGCTGGATGCCCCCGTGTGCTGTGCTGGGGGCCCCCGTGTGCTGTGCTGGGGAGCCCGGTGTGCTGGGCTGTGGTGCTGGGGGGCCCCGTGTGCTGTGCTGGGGAGTCCGGTGAGCTGGGCTGGGGAGCCCGGTGTGCTGGGCTGAGCTGCTGGGGAGCCGTGTTGACAGGCTCTGCTGTGGAGCCTAGCGGGCTGTGGTGCAGGGGGGCCCCGTGTTGTTTGCTGGAGGCCCCTGTGTGCTGTGCTGGGGGCCCCCGTGTGCTCGGCTGTGGAGGCCAGTGTGCTGGGCTGTGAAGCTGGGGAGCCGTGTGGACAGGCTCTGCAGGGGAGAGGGTTGAACAGGCTCTGCTGGAGAGCCAGGCGGGCTGTGGTGCTGGGGGGCACCGAGTTCTGTGCTGGGGAGTCCGGTGAGCTGGGCTGGGGAGCCCGGTGTGCTGGGCTTTGCTGCTGGGGAGCCGTGTGGACAGGCTCTGCATGGGAGTGGTTTGAACAGGCTCTGATGGAGAGCCAGGCGGGCTCTGGTGCTGGGGGGCCCCGTGTTCTGTGCTGGGGAGCCGGGTGAGCTGGGCTGGGGAGCCCGGTGAGCTTGGCTGTGGTGCTGGGGAGCCGTGTAGACAGGCTCTGCTGGGGAGCGGTGTGAACAGGCTCTGCTGGGGAGCGGTGTGAAAAGGCACTGATGGAGAGCCAGGCGGGTTGTGGTGGTGGGGGGCCCCGTGTGCCGTGCTCTGGAGCCCGGTGAACTGGGCTGGGGTGCCTGGTGTGCTGGGCTGAGCTGCTGGGGAGCCGTGTAGACAGGCTCTGCCGGGGAGCGGTCCGAACAGGCGCTGATGGAGAGCCAGGCGGGCTGTGGCTCTGGCGGGCCCCGTGATCGGTGCTGGGGAGCCCGTTGAGCTCGGCTGGGGAGCCCGGTGTGCTGGGCTGTGGTGCTGGGGAACCGAGTGGACAGGCTCTGTTGGGGAGAGGTTTGAACAGGCTCTGCTGGAGAGCCAGGCGGGCTGTGGTGCTGGGGGCCCAGGTGTGCTGTGCTGCGGAGCACGGTGAGCTGGGCTGGGGAGCCCGGTGTGCTGGGCTATGCTGCTGGGGAGCCGTGTAGAAAGGCTCTGCTGGGGAGCGGTGTGAACAGGCTCTGCTGGGGAGTGGTTTCAACAGACTCTGCTGGAGAGCCAGGCGGGCTGTGGTGCTGGGGGGCCCCTTGTGCCTTGATGGGTAGCCCGGTGAGATCGGCTGGGGAGCCCGGTGTGCCGGGCTGTGCTGCTGGGGAGCCCTGTGGACAGGCTCTGCTGTGGAGCGGTGATAGAAGGCTCTGATGGAGAGCCAGGCGGCCTGTGGTTCTTGGGGCCCCCGTGTCCAGTACTGGGGAGCCCGGTTTGCTGGGCAGTGGTGCTGGGGAGCCGTGTGGACAGACTCGGCTGGGGAGCGGTGTGAACAGGCCATGATGGAGAGCCAGGCGTGATGTGGTGCTGGTGGCCCCCGTGTGCTGTGCTGGGGAGCCCGGTGAGCTTGGCCGTGGAGCCTGCTGTGCTAGGCGGTGCTGCTGGGGAGCCGTGTGGACAGGGACTGCTGGGGAGTGGTTTGAACAGGCTCTGCTGGGGAGCCAGGCGGGCTGTTTTGCTGGGGGGCCCCGTGTGCTGTGCTGAGGAGCCCGGTGAGCTGGGCCGGGGATCCCGGTGTGCTGGGCTGTGGTGCTGGGGAGCCGTGTAGACAGGCTCTGCTGGGGAGCGGTG